>JAKSZP010001515.1:0-146651 GCA_022478985.1 Massospora cicadina | reverse complement strand
CAATTAGCAGCGGGCCAATCAGTGACATATCTATGCGTGACGCTGACTGGAAAGCTCCTCCATCATACTGGATCCTAGTCATGCAACCTAGGTCAGACGCGGAGGGTGGAAGCGCATCTATAAAGCCACTCAGGCGAAGGAAATCCTGGAGGCGACTTGATCCAGGGCGTTCCTTTGCTGCAGGGGGGTAAGAGTCACGGACGCGACTTATAGTTGTGTTGAAATCTCTTAAGAGGACTGTATTCCGTGGGAGATTAAGTTGGAGGAGCTCTTCCAAGAGCCGATTTTGCTCCTGACCTGCATTAGGCAGGAAGATGCTTGCAGCGAAGAAGGAGAAGTCAGGAGTTGTGAGTTTGGCCAGTATGAGGCGGCCACCTAGATATTGTGAAAAAGAATGGATTTTAACCCGGGGATTCAAAACAATAAGGGCGGCATGGTTTGTCCAGAAGGAGTTGCCTCCAAACTGTTCATTCCATGCAGATTGTTCGTGGGGGAGGATATGGGGCTCCTGGACAGCAGCGATGTCAATTTGTGCTGACCTGAAGTTTCGGAGGAGGCGGGCTCTCCACTTAAAGTCCCGCAACCCATTTGCGTTGATGGATTGCAGGGCCAGGGTGCTGCCATGGGGACTCATAGCTGTTCCCCTCCATGTCATAGGGGGTTGCCAGCGCTTAAACCTGCTGCTGTGAGGAGGCTAGTTTTGAGTCCTTTAGCTTGACTATTAGCTGTAATCCGTGAGGAGCGTCGAGGGTTCTGAGGGGAGGGAGAGGGTGGGGGGCGGAGGACCCAGTAAGCCAGCCTAGGATGCTACCCCCGCTCCGTTGCAGGGGAAGGACCTGAGGGTGCTCAATGGTGACCTCCGCGGTGTCCCCATTTGATGAGTCTGAGTCCATATTCACTTCCTCCAACACTGCAAAGGATCCGCGCGAAATGGACTGTGGGGTTGGGGTAGGACTCTTTGAGGTGGCACTTCTACCGCAGGCCGCGAGTTGCCAGTCCATGCTGGTGGGCATAGCTCCATTGGGAGCTGAGGGTTGATGCGATAAATCGCTGGTGGAGGTTGGTGGGGGTGCCGCGGAGCCCTGAGTGGGGGTGGCTGACGAGGGGCACCCTGTGGGAGATGCCTTGCGCTTGGTGAGAGAGGGAGTTGACTCTGGGAGATTGGAGGGGGTGCCCATTGGAAGGGGGGCATGAGCGCGAAGGTATCCCATACCAATAGTGGGGTATGCTGTTTCAACTGCTAGGCGTAAGGCCTCAGGGGACAGGTCTTGAATGGGAACCCATTGTGTGGGTTGTGGAATTGCTGCTGCAGCCACGTGGGATCGTTTTTGGCCTGGTTTAGGCCCCTGGGTGGTGGCTAAGAGGGCTTGTTTTCGAGCTGTGCAGTCACTATACAAGTGTCCAAGGGCGTTACACCATGAACACCGGGGGCGCGCCTGATCAGGGTCGACAAAGAAGATCTCAGGGCATGCCCCAACTATCGCCACACGAGGAATAACCTCAATGTTGCGGGATACAGTGGGGGAGGGGATGAACGACGCCCTAGCAGTGCGAGCTCTTTGAGTGGGAGCATAGTAAGAGGGGACGCTAAAGTCCACTGAAAGAACAGACCCAAACTCCATTAAACCACGATGGAGTGCCAGTTTAAGAGACTCAGGATCAACAGTCGTTGGTAGGTTGGAAAAAGTAACCCAAGAAATTTTCTCCAGGTGAGAGCGTGTGCGGGAGATGCGAAGAGATCCGCGTGAAATAATGACCTGGAGGGTGTCAGCATGGTCAGCAAGGGCAGCTTCAGTGAAGCCCACATCGATGTAGTGGCCCTCCACTGATTCATGGATGGTGGTGTTAATAGGGAATGTCTCCGCAATCGCTGCAAAGTATGAGAAGTAATCCTCTGTATAGAATTCAACAAGGTTATGCCCATAATAAAGGCGAATTGCGTGGGAGAGGGTTGAGCGAGGTAGAGCTTTTTGCGCTCTAGTTTCGGCCCATTTCTTCTTAACATCAGCAATAAACGCCACTTCACGGGGATCAGCTTTGGGTAGCGTTGGTGCCAGAGGTTTTTGCCACGCCCCAGTCACTCCTTTGGTACGTTTGTGTTTGCTTTGGGCTGCAATTGCAGGCTGAGTGTGAGCTGGTGGTTTGGACAAGTTTGCGGAGTTCCCTTGTTTCTGGAATGTTACAGCAGTTGCTGGCGTCATATTAAATTGAGGGGCGGTTTGTTGGGCCTCGCTAAATTGGGGAGGCCCATCCAGATTGGAATTAACTCCAGCCAGTTGGGAGGAGGGAGATGTTTCATCACCATCCCAATCTATTTGGGTAAAAAGCCCGAGTATTTGCTGTGATTTCGTGGGCAAAACTCACTGGCTTGTTGGTGAATTGGTCGTTTTCAGCATATTGAGATAAAGTGCCGACTTAAGAAGTGCCGATTATGGGGTTTAAATGGGACGGGTGAGATTGGAACTGGTGTGAAGTTCCAAAATCTGAACCATTTAAATCCCCATTGGGAAGAGTAGATTGTCCCAATTTGGTGCTTAGTGAACCAGAATGTGCAGCTAATCCAACCTTACATCCGAGGGTTTGGGGGCCAGGTGATTGTTGGGCCTCGCTAAATTGGGGAGTCCCATCCAGATTGGAATTAACTCCAGCCAATTGGGAGGAGGGCGATGTTTCATCACCATCCCAATCTATTTGGGTAAATTCAGCCCGAGTATTTGCTGTGATTTCGTGGGCAAAACTCATTGGCTGATTGGTGAATTGGTCGTTTTCAGCATATTGAGATAAAGTGCCGACTTGAGAAGTGCCGATTATGGGGTATAAATGGGATGGGTGAGATTGGAACTGGTGTGAAGTTCCAAAATCCGAACCATTTGAATCCTCATTGGGAAGAGTAGATTGTCCCAATTTAGTGCTTAGTGAACCAGAATGTGCGGCTAATCCAACCTTACATCTGAGGGTTTGGGGGCCAGGTAGCTGGGTATCGCCCCTCATGGAGGGAGCCAGAAACACGGCGTCAGCAATAATAGATGGGGCTGAATTAGCTGACACAATGGGGGAGGTGAATGTCTGGATGGACTGAGTTGCATTCAACTGAGCAGACGCCATTAAAACAGCGTGGGTGATGGCCTCCTTGTTTGGAGGGGGCCCAGCGGGTTGGTGGGAGGCAGCGCACACAGAGCTGTTAGGCGTGCAGGTTGCAGAAGTGCGATCAGGTGAACTGGCGCTAGTTGAGTAGCTCCAGGTTGGGGGGTAGTGCCTGCTTTCATGGCTGCTGCTTGAGAGCGGGTGATTCTGGTTGACCCTGAGGTGGGTAACCGAGGGTTGCTTCATTTGGGGGTGGTGCTGGCTCGTTTGGCATAGCCTGCGGGTTCTTTTGCGGGGTTTCCCGCCATATTTGCTAATAGTTTTTGTAAATCTCTTTAGTGGAGCTAAATTTCAGGCTGAATTGATTTTCGAAAAGTGATGCTTAGCAGAAAGAGATCTCTGTTATTACTCTTGCTTATGTGGGATTCAGGAATTTTTGATGCTTGCTGGTGCTTAGATGCCGCTAGATTCCACAATAAGTTTATTAATAAAAAGGTAAAAAACACAAATAAATAAAAATTTGTTTTTAAAATTTATATTAGTGTCACTGCATGGGGAAAAATGAAACCTCTCAATACCCAAGCATTCAGTATTTGAAGTGGTATTGAGGGTTGAAGGGAATTCATTGGTAAGTTTGTGATGGCTTTTTACAGTCCAAATAAGAAACTATGCGAGTTCAGCCTATTGAAGCTTAGAAAACTCACTTTGATTTAGATGAACAATGGATGAGAAATTAGTGGTAGAAATACATACTCATGGGGTAACAAATTTTAATATATGTTAGCCAATCCCCATTAGCTAAAATATTGCACCTTGGGACCTCAACCAAGCCTATAAAAGGGGGTCCCCGCTTAGATGTTGTAATGGTTCTAGATGTGGCTGGGGGAGAACCCCTTGATGGATGCTCCAGAATAGCCCGCATGGTCAGAGGAATCTGATTACTTGATTTCGAGATTAAATCCGTTTGGTATTTGGAGAAGTGTTGTCCCAATTCTCAGGGTTCCACCAAGAATCAGCCAGGGATTTTTGGCCAATATTATCTTTATTTTCATTTGGATTAATATTACTTTAAGATTGGACATGTAATTAGCCAATCATATTTGCTGTATTGGGACTATTCTTACCTCCAACGTTCTTTTGCTAAAGTCAAGATGACAAATTCGAACATTACCCCCTCAATAATGTTAGGGTGCGAATAGGGCCTTAGGAAACAGCCATGTACCTGATTGACGGTAATCCCTGTAGCTAAGGATTCGTAGAATACTCATTGCTTTTTTTGTAGGTGATGGTGAAAGAACCCTCCAAAATTTATCCAAGCTTACTGCTTCTTGGAGTAAGCAGTTATGGTAGTATAATACCATGTTGGACACCTGGAATGTAGGTAGGGGTTTAGGAGCTCATTGGCAGCCTGCCCTTCTTTAGTTACCGTTTTTGCTAAATTGGTCATAGCCTCCAATTAAAGTTGAATGATTAGCTGAGACAATCTCATCATGGCTTTCTCAGGTTCCTCAGCTCTTGAGGGGAATACATCTTTAGCTAAGACAGCAGATATTCCAGGTGCCCACCTATACAAGACTCAAAATTGGGACATTTTCAGAATCTGGTGATTAATAATCTGGTAGGCCGTAAGAGCACTGGGTAAGAATTAATCCCAGAGAAGTGGATCAGAAAAAGGCAATTTTTTGTAAAATAGAGACTAAATTTTCATTTGCTCTCTCCACTGTCCCGTTTGTAGATGGAGTATATGGAGCTGAGAAAAGTTGTTGGGCTTCCCTAGACGTAGCCAAATTTTGACTACTCTGGAGGTGAAGTTCTTATCATTATCACAGAGTAGTACTTTGGGACAGCCATGATGAGAGAAAAATTTGATGCAAAACGTGGCTGTGGCCTTGGACATTTGGGTATGGAAAGCCACAGCTTCAACCCATTTAGTAAAGTGGTCAATGGCTACTAGAATAAATTGGTTCCCACTAGTAGTTTGTGGGAGGGCCCTACTACGTCTAAGCTGATGGTATGGAATTGTTGTTGAGGGGTAGTTGGTTGATATTGGTATCTAGTCTTGAAACTGGATTTCTATTGGGACCATTTAGTACTAAAAAAAGAAACTGGATTTCTTCTTACACATGAGGCAGATAACCAAGACTTTAACAATGATTTCCATAATCCCTTCCCATTAGTACCAATCCTTAATCCACTCTTAGGTTTTATTTGCTCCTCCATGACCTAGTGTGAAGTGAGCTCCTAGGATAGCAGTATACGTTCTGAGGGCTGAAGGTAAGGCAGCCGTTTTTGCCTCCATCTTCTTATACAACTTCCAGCTCTCCACTTTTTGTGCGGGAGTGCCAGGCTAACATTTTCTGTACAGTATCATCCTCATCCTCACATTCATTGGAGGTCAATAAAGATCATACATTCTTTCCGCCTCACTATTATACAAGTGAAAAACGGGCAATCTAGTTAATTCATCAACATTCATGTGACGGGCTCCAGCACGGTGTTTGATCTTCATTTCAAAGGCTGGATCTTTAGAGCCCAGCGAGCTAACCAGATAGTAGGATCTTTCATGTTCTGTAACCATTTTAGGGAAGCGTGGTCAGTAACCACAGTGAAGATGGTTCCATATAGGAAAGGGCGGTAGTGCTTTACAGATAACAGAACAGCAAGGCACTCCTTCTCCATTATGCAGTAGTTGCGTTCCGCCTTTGACAGCATCTTACTAAAATAGGATACAGAATTATCTACACCGTTTTCATCCAAAAGGGCTAAGATGGCCCCAATGGCATAGTCCAAGGCATTGGTAAACAAGATAAAGGGTTTATTATAATCTTAGTGCCTTAGGATAGGGGTTGTTGCAGCAGTTGCTTCAGTGTCTCAAAAGCGGCCTTCTGTTCCGCACCTCACTGAAAAGGAGTTTTCTTGGTCAATAGGCGGACAAAAGACTCTCTGAGCTAGACAAACTTAGGGATGAACTGATGGTAATACCCCATCATCCCTAGAAATACCTAAATATCCCATAAACTTTTTGGGAGTCATTTTTGAGATCGCTATAACCTTATTTTGGATGGGTTGATTCCCTCTTGAGAAATGGAATGACAAAGAAAATCCAGTTTCCTTTGGAAAAAGGTACACTTTGAGGGTTTTAACTTAATATTTGACTCACGTAGCTTTTGAAAAACCTCCTTCAGGTGTTAAAAATACTTGTTAAAAGTTTATAAGAATGCTGTGATGTCATCAAGATAGACAATAACGCAACTTAACTTTAAGTCCAGCATAATATGGTCCATAGCACGCTGGGAAGATGCAGGTGCGTTGCACACCCTTTGAGGTGAATGAGTGGGTTGAAAGAGACCCTCACTGAAGATGAAAGCGCATTTCTCCTGGTCTTTAGGAGAAAGGTCATTTGCCAATAGCCACTAGCCAAGTCCATGACGAAGAAGAAGTTAGAGCCAGAGAATTGGGCATGGGCGTCGTCAATGTGGCGGTTTGGATAGCTATCCTTTTTCATGAGGCTATTTAACTTGCAGTAGTCTATGACTATCTGATGACCTCCATTTTTCTTTTTGCTTAGCAAAAGTGGGGAAAACTGAGGGCTTTGTGATGAAACTAGTAACCTCGCATCTATTAACTACTGGAGCTTCGTCCTCATTTGCTTTTCCTCCACCTTTGACTTTCAATAAGGTTTGGACCTAATAGGATGAGCATCACCCACATCGATGGAGTGGCTCCAGCCCTTCATATGTCCATAGTCAGTATCTAACTTCAAGAATATGTTGGTATAGTTGTCTAGTAAAGTATGAACTTTTTTCAGCTCATCTGGGGTCAACTTATCCGAGATATGGACTTTAGGTAAGATACATACCATGTTATCCATTAGCAAGCCAAAATCCGTCATAAAGCCAATGTAGTGGATACGTTCAATGTCCTCCACTGGGATTAAAAAATCTCTGCCAATCTTCTGGTGCTTTTGTATAATCATGTCCTTTAAGGGGAGGTTTCCCAGCAAAATAGTAATTAGCCTCTGGTAGGTTGGGTTTAGTATCCCAGGAAATACCCAAGACTCCAAGGGGCTAACGCCCTTAAGGCTTACGAGGTGCAACAAGCAGTGGTGTGGGATTTTAAAAGCGGTTTTTGTGTCCACCACTCGTTGTTCACTATACTTAATCAAGACTCCATCTGCTTCATAGAAAGGAATTCCGTCCCTAGAATCATTGAATTGGACAATTTTTGTTTTGCACCCAGAGGTGTAATAATGAAAAGTCATATTTGAAAAGGGATATTCAACCAGTAAAGAGTATTCATGCTTGCTAGGTTCTTTATTGGATAAGACTAAAGGGACTTCATAGTTGAGTAGTGAGAGGAAACCTAACTTCACGTCAATTATTCCCTCATACTCAATCTTAAACTGGGTACCTATGAGCATATCATAGGCGTTGTTGTCCAAGGCCACTTCAGGGGACAATAAAATAAGCTTACCAATTTGGATGGGAATTGAAGAGAATGCCCCAATAGCATGGGTGTTGTTTGGGCCAGCGGTATCAAACTCTTGATTGTACTCCAAGTCAGGCGCCAGCTTTATCTTTTTGATGAGCTTAGTGGAGATTAGATTAACCGGAGAGTCAGTTTCCAGGATGCCATTACCTGGACTTTTTGAATGACCAATTTAACTTTGGTGAGTGTACCTCCAAGTTAGGTGACAGAACTTTGACCTCC
Source organism: Massospora cicadina (assembly GCA_022478985.1). NCBI lineage: Eukaryota > Fungi > Entomophthoromycota > Entomophthoromycetes > Entomophthorales > Entomophthoraceae > Massospora > Massospora cicadina. The sequence continues at coordinate 138,857 of JAKSZP010001515.1, read as the reverse complement.
TTGAAACGGAAAGTGGAGTTCAATTGGCGTGCAGTATCAGGTTATTTATCCATGATGGATCTCATGGTATGGACCCGCTGAAGAGGTTGAATCAAGCCAGCTAAGAACTCATCATCATTGCTGGCAGTTTCAATAACTTATGGCCACCCTAAAATTTGGCTGAGGTACATTTCTTCAGATATGGTTGTTTTGTCTACTCCTTCAGCGTTCAATTGAGCAGGGACTTTCATTTCCGCGGGAGCTCCCAATAATTAGTAGCCAACATCATCATAAGCCCCCTCAGATTCATCCTTAAGGGTATTCTTGACCACTGGCATGGCCGAAAATGAGGTTGGGGATACGGTCAAATGAGGTTGGATAACAGTCTTCTGACCATTTGGTTTTTCAGCAAGCCCTTTTTTTGCAGGGGTTACCGTTAGGGCGCGCAACTACCAGCTTGGCTGGAGGGGAAGTCACAGTGACTTTAATAAGCTTATGAAGATAGGTAGTATAAACTACTTTACAGGGCTCCAATTTACATGAGGGCGTGATATTGTTTTTTAGTTGCAATGAGGAAGCAGGTTTTGCAGGGAGGAAAGTCACAGGTGACCTCACTCCCAACTGTTCCACAGGTGGAATCTCCTCAAGGGTTAGAGCTGAAGGTTTAACCACGGTTTCATTTGTTGGTTCGCATGTATGGAAATTGGCAACGTCTAACAGAGGCTCTTTTATATCACAGATGTCTTTGAAGTGGTGTTTTACTGAGATGATATGACTGGCTAAATATAGTTGAGAGGCTAACCCAGTTAACATGGCTGAGATAGCATCATCAAGGGTTAGCATATCAGATGTTGACAACCTTTGCGCAGCAAGGTAAAATCGCTCAGCAAAGGCAACGGTTAATTCGCCCTCATATATACTACAGCACATAAATGCCTGTTTTTCCCTGTGTAAACTCTGCTTTGATCTTGATATATCCAAAAGAGCCTCCTTCACCTCTGCCCAAGTATGCAGAGTGTCCAGGTAAAAAACTATAATCTCTTGTGCTAGGCGACTTAAGCAAGGAAGGATGTGGTGAACCTTTTGCTTATCAGTTGTGCAATACATAGCAGCTTTATAAACATAAAAAAGGAAGCAATGTTCACTTCCCCAGGGTGTATTTGTCTTTAAGAGGGGGTTCTAATGGGAGATGATCCAGCAGTTTAAGACGAGATAGAGCGCTGGCAAGTTGCTTTTTCAGGGTAACTACTCTTATTTTCTGTTAAAAGGGGAGAAGGTGGAGGGTTACTCACTTTAAAGGTCTCCATTTTGAGTTTAATAATTTTGTGTACAGGGTATCCCTGTAGTGAGCACCACTTTGTGGGAATCCAGCTTTTTTGATGCTCACTGGTCCTTAGACGCCGCTGGAATCCACACTAAGTTTATTAATAAAGAGGTTAAAAACATTAATATATAGAAAGTTAATTTTTATAATCTTTTTTATTAGTGTCGCTGCATGGGGAAAATGAAACCTCTCAATACCCAAGCATTCAGTATTTGAAGTGGTATTGAGGGTTGAAGGGAATTCATTGGTAAGTTTGTGATGGCTTTTTACAGTCCAAATAAGAAACTATGCGAGTTCAGCCTATTGAAGCTCAGAAAACTCACTTTAATTTATATGAACAATGGATGAGGAATTAGTGGTAGGAAATACATACTCATGGGGTAACAAATTTTAATATATGTTAGCCAATCCCCATTAGCTAAAATATTGCACCTTGGGACCTCAACCAAGCCTATAAAAGGGGGGTCCCCGCTTAGATGTTGTAATGGTTCTAGATGTGGCTGGGGAGAACCCCTTGATGGATGCTCCAGAATAGCCCGCATGGTCAGAGGAATCTGATTACTTGATTTCGAGATTAAATCCGTTTGGTATTTGGAGAAGTGTTGTCCCAATTCTCAGGGTTCCACCAAGAATCAGCCAGGGATTTTTGGCCAATATTGTCTTTATTTTCATTTGAATCAATATTACTTTAAGATTGGTCATGTAATTAGCCAATCATATTTGTTAAATTGGGACTATTCTTAACTCCAACATTCTTTTAGTGAAGTTGTGATGGCAAATTTCCAACAGCTGGCATGTTGTGCCCTGGTTCTTTGAGGAACATTACCCACCACCTCTCAGGGAACAATAGAGTTACAGACACTCTCTTGACATTATAAGTACTCTAGACTGTAAGATGAAGTTCAAAATGGCTGCTCAAAGTTGGTAATAAGATGAACTGTAGAAGCAACCAGAAAAGGGAAATGTTAGGCTATATCTTTATTAATAAAAATGTTTTTAATATTTATATGTCATGTTTAGACATGTCACCAAAAAACCTCATTACATCCCTTTGATCAGGGTCTCTTAAATCATTCTAGCCCAACTTTATGATTGAAGTCTTCATTTTTCTCCTTTATCAATGACATTGTGTCCGCATTGCTTGGACGCGCCCTTTATAAGGAGTTGGGAGCCAGGAAGACAATCTGGAAGACATTTTCAGAGGTTCTGGCACACTTGAGGATTTTGGTCTAACCTTATATTATCCAGGTTCTGAAGAGAGTTCCCAATTTAATCAAGAATATTTTATAGCTGACTTCTCTTTTTTAGCACTTATGGTGCCCAACCCAATAAAGGGAAAGCCCTCCACTCATCTTTATTTGCAAAGGAGCCAAACAAAGGGATTATCATAAAATAAAAAACTCCAAAAATGGTACCTCAGCTAACAACCTAGAAAGCCATATCAGGAGGTGATGAAGCTTTAGATAAATTTTTATATAGTTCCCGCTTCAATTGTCAGACCATTGTGGACAAAATAAGGTTTGGCGCATCAGCTGCATGGGGAATAAGGAAGTATAAGTGGGGGGTTTCTTCATTAATAAGGCTAGCAGTATCCATTGCCTTACCGTATTGATCAAGTTGATGCTCAGCAAAAGTGATGAGAGATGGCACACAAGTTAATGACTTGATGCGCTGGCAGGTTTGAGGATAGTTGGGATTGAACATCAAAATCTTTTGCTGCATCAATGCATGCACAGCTTGCACCAAATGCAAGTTCTTCAATTTTGTATTTTGCATCTTCATCAAACTCATGAGGGTTTTTGGTTATAGGAGTAACCTCAATAAGGAGTTCCATCTCCCCATAAAGATTTTGACAGAGGAGATTGTTGACATGTACAGCAGCTGCTTCAACTGCTATTGTATTGATATTTTCTAATTTGGATAGCCACTTTTAACACAAAAATGGCAGGGGCGAGAATCTGGAGGTTCAACAAAAATTCCTCCAAGACAAAATTTGGCTTCATGTTTGTTGGACATTCTCCTCTTCAATATGAGAAAAAGAATGTTGGTATTAGTGTTCCCAATTCTGTTCATATGATTGCCCATCACCTGCCAAATTTTTAAATAATAATGGGGATATCAACAATATGAGTTCCCCTAACAAAAAAAACCTTATAGGATTCTTGGTGGAATCCTAACAACTGGAGGAACATGACTTACCACAACAATCAGCTTAAAACGGTAAATACTAATAATAGAATTTCTCTGACTCCTTGGTTGAATATGGGGAGTATAAAATTGTATGGATTGGAACCTCTGGAAGGCAAGAGGATGTTACCTATCAATGATTGGGTGCAAGTTAACCAATCATTGTTCAAGTCTAACTACCATCAAGGTGAAAAGATTTTATTTGAGGATGATAAGTAAACATTAGCCAATCATTACCATCCAAATCTGACTACCGCTGAAATAGCCAATCATTACCAGTTGAGTTTGACCACCGCTGAGGTGAAAAGATTTTTCTCACTGGTGATTGGATACAATTCATCAAGTCATTACCGCATGGGTCAGTTTTACCTCTGAAAAAATTTTATCTTCATTCTGATAGGCCAAAAGCCTACATTCCCTAATTCAGAAGACTGAGCTTTGCATTCTTTTGCCTCAAAAATCAATGGTCTCAAAATTCAAACTAGTTTAAATAGAAAAATCTAGTATTGACAATGGGACCTTTTCTGGTTTTGCCCTGCCTGTTAAATAAAAAACATAAAAAACCAAAGCAATTATTATTTTGTACTTTTAATAAAAAGCAAAATATTTTTTTTAAAATATTATTTGTGGCCTCCTTTAGTGGATCTCACAATGTTAAACAGACAATCACTATCATCAAGCCATTTGAGACACTTGAATGGAATTAACTCAGCTAGAACTGGGCCCACCACCAGAGTTGGTGCAATGGCAGAACCTGATTGGCTGCAAACAGTCAACCATGGCAGCATAGATGAAACTGTCTCAGCCAACAACTCAAGATTTCGTATTCCAGTCAAATTATTAAAAGTTTATAATTTTTAAAATTTTTATTGGCCGCCGCTTTGGAAAGTGTTAGATTTCACCAAGGTTGGGGGCAAGAGGACTAATCCCCACTCAAAAAATTTGGGCGTGGCAGCTTTTGAGCCAACGCTGGATGAGGGATCAGTCAAATTGGCAAGAGCAAAAACTGCCAGTCACTTGCACTTTGAATGATTAAGTTTTAAGCACAAGGGGCAGATGGCGCAGCCATTTTTGATGCACCCAAAAAGGATGATCAGGGGCGGACCTGATCATGGTGTGAGAGGAATTGCAAAATGGTTGTCAAGGTGGAACAGGAGGATCATTGCAAAGGCGTATGACCCAGCTAAATGATCTGTCCATTAGGACCACAAATTTTAGCATGGGATCAGCGTCATAAAAAGGCCAAACCCTCTGTGAATTCTTGGCAAAGCGCTCCAGAGAGAGATGAGAGTTCAACATGGCAAACTGAACCAACAGATTGGCATCAGCTTGGAGCCACATGAAATTGGTGGGAATGGGTGTATTTTTATAAATTAATTGCGGCTTTGCTGCTGCCAATGTCTGGGCTTCAGACCCAAAGCCAAGGTCAAAATAGACCTTAAAGGGCGAAAATTAATAAAGCCAGTGGGTTTAAACACTTCTGAATCCATTTCAATGATGGCCGCACTTGCATATGGAAAAGGTTCCCATACTTGGCCCAGAGGCCAAAACACAGCTTGCTCCAAGGGAGCACCACTTGGTAGCAAGCGAGATGATGGGCTAAATCTCAAAGTGGTACATAATGCCGGTAACATTGAGAGGGCTAGAAGAGCCATCCTGGGCGCACTTCAGAGGTGGCTCAAGAATACCAAAAGGCGGCACACCACTACCCCATGCTGGGGCAGCAGGCGTATCTTGTACTGATATCATACTGTTGGGCTCAATTTGTGCGGCTGTTTTTTTTGAAAAGTTAAAAATTCAAAAATTTGGCTTAAATTAAATTATCAAAAAAAGGCTTGATAGCTGACTCTTCAATGTTTAATTCAGGAACAGGATTCTTACCTTTTTTTATCTCAACTCCAAACAACTTCTCCTCAAGATCCTGTCAGAGGGGGGTATAGGGCTTTAGGAAATGGTCATGAACTCAGTTAGCCACTGTACCCTGATTAACTTAATAATATAATATTCAGTGTTCACTTTAATATAAAGAGGTAGGAACCTGAACAAATGACAACAAAATTGTTCTCTTGAACTCATGGTTAATGGTATTAGAACAGAACAAGATCTCCTAACTTAAAAATCGATAGGGCGGTCTTATTGACGTTAGAAAAAGCTGTCTTTTTAGCTGTGATTGAGATAAAATTTGGGGAGCAAGGACTTAAAGTCAGATAAGTTCATCCAAAAGGTTTTCAAAGTTAGTTTACAATTTTGTGTACTTATAAGTTCATTAAGGGTTTAAAGCTGCTTTGTAATTGGGATTCACGTCCATATAGGGCCTCAAAAGGGCATTTTGATAACATGGTGGTAGCTTATATGATAAGCTAATAGAGTTCTAAGCAGATAGTGGTCCCAGCGCATAGAGTTAGAGGCGGCCATCTTTAATAAGATAGAAAGTTAAAGTCTGCTAGCACGGTACAATGTCTCATAAGTGTAACGGATCTGGCGCAGCATGATATATATTGACCTAATTAGCAAAGTCTTAGGACCTACAAAGAAATTAAAGTATATCTACTTGAAGTGAGCTCAATGAAATATCAGATTATGATTTAGGGTATTAAAGGTAATAAACTCAAGATTCAGAAGCAGAGACTTATCTGACAAAATGTTACACTGGTGTTCCAAATGCTCAAATTAATGGTAAAATGGGATATTGAGTCTTTATGGACAATGTTCTAATCACTGCTAGAGAGCTTAAGGTGGGAGAAAAGGCTTAAAAAGGGGTTTTGCAACTGATATGTCAAGAAGAGGACGGGATCTAAAAAATAATTTCAACTTATAAAGATGATTAATTATAAAAATAAGCTTGAAGTCATATCTTAAAGATTTTAAGAGTCTTTGTATTTCTAAACTTGGTTCTGGGTATGAGCTCAAATAGTAAGCTGGGACAAGCGTTGGCCACATTTAAGGCGTTGTCCTGGGTTTAAATCATGCTGTTGGCATAATGTATTTCTGGAACTGTCATTTGAGGGTACATCATGACATCCAGTCATGGTGCATGGGTTTGTGGATTTTTATCAGCGGGTCTATTCATTATGTGTTCACTTACCTGGCTGGTGATGCACAATTTATTTGTGGAATACTGGCGCAAACCTTTTCATTATTAGACGAAATTCAAATACATTCCTTTGGTCTTGTGGGGCCCCTGAGAAAAGGTGGTGATCGTGAGAGGGGAAGAATAGTCTCAACACTTGTTAAATGAGGTGATGTGGAATTTCTATGGCATTATTGATATGTGAAGTGGAGCAGGAATGGGATGCTGTGATGACAAAAGCAAAAGAAAGCTCTATAGTACCCAGATTCAGTAATAGGCGAGTAGCCCTGCCCATAGAGGCATTAATAAGATACATCAAGCAATTGAATGGATTTGGTTTCAGGCGCATATGGCCTAAGCGGTAGGGGGAAACTCCTTTATCACCTCTAGAATGCCCAAATCATGGATGCGCTACCAACAGGCTTGGAAGGTTTAGTATGAGAGTTGATTGAAGAGCAAGGTTGCCTCTTACCTTCCATAAATGAATGGTGGATTTGATGAACATGAATCCTGCTCAGATGATACACACGATGAGGCATGGTCAGCGCTTTTAAAGGTCAGCCAGGGGCGTAGCTCAGTGGAGGAGTACACACGGATTTTCTGCCCACTATCAAAGGTAGCCCAGGTTGCAAATTCACAATCATGAATGTTCTATCAGGTATTGCAGGAGAATTTACTTTCAGCAATGGTGGCAGCGAAAATTCAAGGTACATTGAAGGAGGAAATTGCACTGGCCCTGCAGGTCATAAACAACTGGCATTGTCATGGAACCAGTGTGAGGGTTCCTTGTCTTTGGGGAAGGTGAAATCACCAGTGGGTGATTGACATGGTAAGGGTGGCTGTCACATCTCATCTCAGAACTTTAGGAAGTTAAAAGTGGGGTCCTAAAAAGGAACTTGGATGACTTAAATAAAGCGGCAAGCCAAAGTCATGAGAAGGATAACGTGCCTAGGTATATGGCACCTACAAATTTGCAAAATAAAAATTCTTTATAAAGAATAAATCTTCCCCTTTACTTTATCCCCATCTATTTATAATGATAGAGTTATATATGCAAAGTGGAATGAAAGTGGTGATGGCTCTGGTGGATAAAGGGGCAGAGGAGAAATATGTTGAACTTTTGGTAGCAAAGAGATTGAAGTTGAAACCTTTTTTCACTTTGATCGAATAAATAGAACCAAAATTTTAGTTTTTTAAGAAATACAAAAATCCAACCACTTGAATTGAGCAATTTAATCAGTAAGTTGATGCCATTGATGCCTGCTCCCCCAGTTTTAGTGGTGGTGCGCCGCCTTCTGGCATCCTTTTGCACCACTGAAGCACGCCCAGGATGGCTCTGCTAGCCCTCCCAGTGCCACTGGGCGTTATGTCCTACCTTGTGACTTATCCCACCCTCTTGCAAGCTCACAGGTGGTGCTCTGGAGCCCTTTAGTGCTCCCTCAGAGCAACCTGCATTTTGGCCTCCATGTTGAATAAGGGAATCTTTTTCCATACACAAGCGCAGCCATCATTGAGATGGCCATGGCAGTTTAAAGCCTGCCAGATATATTTTTTCGCCCTTTCAAGGGCTATTTTGACCTCAGCTTCAGATCTGAGGCTGATGCAGTGGCAGCATCTAAGCTGTTAATAATTTATAAAATATTCCAATCCTCACTGTTTGCACATGGCTCCCAGATGAGGACACTTCGATGGTCCAGTTTGCTGGGTTGCCTTTGTTTCTCTCCCCTGAACGCCTTCATCACAAACTGATGAAGGGTTTGGCTGTTATGGTGCAGACCCCATCTTGCAGTTTGTGGTTCCCAATTGGAAGATCAGTGGGCAGGGCCTCACGCCTTTGCGACAATATGCCCTTTCCATCATGACACCCACCTTGTGATTCCCCCCACACTGTGATCAGATCCACATCTGATCACCCTTTATAGCATGTGTCAAAAACAGCTGCGCCATATGCTCCTTATGCTTCAAATTAAATTATTCAAAGTGTAAGTGCTCTATGGCTTCCGCCTCTACTGCTTCCACTTCTCCTCCTTCTGGCATCAGGCTAGCTTCTGCCTCAGCCTAATTTTTGAGTGGGGTGCGATCCTCCTGCCCCCAACCTCAGCTAATTCAGGCACTGCTACCAAAGCAGCAGCCAATCAAAATTTATTTTTTCTAAAAAATTGTCAGAATTATGGAATCATGAGCCGATGGCTGAGACAGTTTCAGCTGAGCTGCCATGATCAACTGTTCTCAGCCAGTCAGGTTCTGCCACTGTACTGACTCTGGTGGCTGGCCTAGCATTAGAGAGTTAAATCCATTTGAGTGCCTCAATTGGCTTGATAATAGTGACTAGCCATTTAATGTCATACTGGATTTCGCTTTGGAGAAATTTTGTAATTCCTCCTGATTCACTCCCCCAAAATTAGTTATATAAAGATGGGTTCTCTAGTTATAAAAGTATAAATAAAATGGCGGTAGAAGCAGCATCTGCCCCTGCCAACACCCTTCTCCGCCAACATCCTTATGGGGCAATGAAATCCTTTTTGAGGGTATTCCCATCCTAAAATTACCCATGATTAGATGAGGATTCAAAATATGAAATTGAGGATCTCACTTATGGAGTGAGCCACGCTTGCATTGATGCGGAAAAAACTTCTCTGTTTGACCCCAATTATCCCCAAACCACCAGCGCATTAAGTCTTTCACTTGTGTGCCTGCTTTCATCACTTTTGCTGAGCATCGACTTGTTCAATATGTTGAGGCGATGGACACTACCACCCTCATAAATGAAGAAAACCCCCAATTATAACTCCTTATGCCCCATGTCTCCAATGCCCCAACCCCTATGCTGTCCGCCATGGCCCACCAGCTAAAGAGGGCGCTGGACAAAAGTTTCCCCAAAGCTTCCTCACCTTCTGATATGGTTTCCTAGACTGAGAACTTAGGGGCTATATTAGGGATTTTTTATTTACAATAATTCCTTTATTTTGGCTCATAAAAAATAAGATGCATGGCGGCTCCCACTTTTGTGTTGGGCACCATTAGTGTTTAAAAAGAGAAAGAAATTGTAGTTTTTAAAAGGTCTTGATGTCATTTTCACTAATGTGTTGTGGAAGGCTCCTTCGTGCTGAGTGAGTCCATCAATAGGAGTATGGCAGGATTTAATTGGATTCAAGAATGACTTTAGTGCTATGAGTAATATGCTCAATCCAGTGGTTTTGGGGATGCAGTGGTGGCATCATTTTTAGCCCCAGATTGATCAACCCTCCGCATAATTAGCTTAAACCCAAGAAATGGGTTTAATAAAGTGGAAGTGGGTAGTTGGGGATTCTATGTTGAATGAATTGAGGGGCATGGGATGGATGCAGGCGGAGGAGCTGTTGGTGTAGTATAAAAGTTTTGTGGGAGTATTTGGTCCTGAGAAAAATTTCCTTTCTCCCCCACTGGCATGTTTGTGTTTTCTTTCCAGTTTAAGGATAAATTATAACTTTTTCTTGGGATATCCTGTTTACCCACTCAACCAGTGGGTGAAAGCCGTGCTGGAGGAGCATGTGGGGTTGATGCTAAGTGAGGGATTAATCATTCCTTCAAAATCTGCTTTCATGTCACTGATGTTGTTAGTGCTAAAAAGTAGTGGGTAACTGAAGCCATGCACGGACTTCTGGCGACTAAATGCAGTTACGGAGCCCAAAACCTATCCAATGCCTCTGATAGAAGATATTTTTATAATGGGCACAGGTTGCACAGACTTTACAAATTAGATCTCATGGACGCATTCAATTAGGTCCCTTTAAACAGGATCATTAGATATATGCGGCATTTAAGCGCCTTCTGGGGATGTTTAGTATTGTATAATGCCATTCAGGATGCAAAATGCCCCACCTGTGTTCCATCACATGATTAACCATTTCCTGGTGGGTATGTTAGCTATTGCTGTGCAGTGTATATGAATAATATCCCAATATGTTCCCATTCAATGGAAGATCATATGTATGATGTGTGGGAGATATTTAGGCGATTGCCAAGATAGGCCTGAGGTTAATGCCATCTAAATGCAAATTTAGCTGAAGCTCAGTGACATGTTTTAGGGAATTTAGTGTTCTGGGATGATTTTGGGGTATGCCCAGATTAGTTGTGAGCTATTTAGGCGTGGAAAGCCCCAACTGAACAAATGGTGGCGCAGAGTTTTTTAGAAACAATAAAACTCATGGAGTTTCATGAAAGATTTATTTAGAATAGCTCTACTTCTTAAGCGTTTGATGAAAGATGTACATTCATATGGGGAGAGGAAGAGGAGTAAGCGTTTAGAGCATTAAAAATTACTATCAGCTCCTGTTTTGGCCATTCTGATCCCCAGGAAGCTTATTGTGGTAAAAAAGGATGCCCCAAAAATTACGCCATGGGAGCAGTTCTACTACAAGAAGTGGGGGATGGGTTAGAACACCACGTTTGCTATTTTAGTCAGTTTTTCCTCTAAACCAAATATTTAGTATATGATAAAGAATTGATGGCAGTGGTATTAGCCCCAAGAAAATAAAAACACAGCTTATTGTATGCCCACTATCCTTTTGTGGGTTGAACAGACCATAAAGCCTTGAAATTCTATCACTCCCCTAGGAGAATAAGCCAGTGGCAGGCTCACTGGCATGTAAGTTGGTCTAGTATAATTTTGAGTAGAATACCAACTGGGATTGATAGACACCCTGGAAAATTGGCTAAGTTGGGATGCAAGGTTGGCCTAAAAGAGGAAAGAGAATGAAGAATCTAACATGGCTATTATGTTCCATCTGGACCAATTTACAACAATAAAATGAGGAGGAAGTGAGTTAGGGGAAGAAATCTGACATAAACAAAGAAAGTCTATATGTGGTTAAAGATTATGAGATGAGTAAGTGGAGTGACAACAATATGACCATCACCGCATGTATTGGAAGAAAAAGGAGTTTGTGTAGCGTTTCATTTGTTAGTTTCAAAAATAACTACATTTGGAGGTGCTTCAGGTTTCTCACAATCATCTGTTAGTGGGTCACCCTAAAATTGAAAAGATGGTAGAATTGGTACAGCGGAATTACTTGCAGCCATGCCTTTAGAAAGACATTATGAATCATGTGAAAGGATTCTTGGTTTGCACCAGATTGAAGACATTTTAGTAAGGCTCATGCTGGTAAGTTAAAAACTGCTCCAGGATACAAGTTGTTCAAGGGCCATGGTTAGTGTTAATTTTATAATGGGTCTACCAATGGTCCAGGGGAAGGATGTGATCCGGGTAAATGTTGACTGTTTAATCAAATATGCCATCTTTTCCATGCATGACCAGCTTTTAAGTAAAGTATGCATAAAGGACTTTTGTTAACAAAGTGTTTTCAAGGCATGGGCTACCCAAGGAGATTGTCTCAGGTCATGGACCCTAGTCTGTTTCAAAATTGTGGTCACATTTTCTGGAAAAAAATAAAACTTCACCCACACCAATACTCAGCATATCATCCCCAGTTAGATGGGCAACCGAATAGAGTGAATAAAATAATCTAGCAATACCTTATTGTTACATTTCTGATTGGAAAGATGACTGGGTTTTGTGGGTTCAGTTGGCCCAGTTTGCATATAATAATCATTGCTAATCATCAATAGGAATGGCCCCATTTCTTGCTAACCATGGGTTAAACCCTACAAAGGACGGTAGTTCAGGGGGGTAGAATTTGTCATGAGGTGGATGGGATGGCCTATATCATGGTGGACATTATAAAAGATGTTATACGGAAACTTGGAATGAGCCATTTAATGGCAGAACATCAAGTGGACCAACAGAGAGCTCCAGGCTCTTTAATTTGATCCTAATGATTGGGCTCTCGTTGCAGCTAAGAACTACGCTGTACTAGTGAAGAGTCAGAAGCTGGGATAAGATACTTTTGTCCTTTAAATTAATAAAGCTGTAAAAGGAGTCACCTTCAAACTGGATCTACTGGCTGGGTCTAAGGCCATTCAGTAATTCATGCTTCACAGTTACGCCCATTTAAAGGGAAAGGACCTTATCAGCTAGGACCATCAAGCCCTCAAGAGGAGGATAGTCAGGTTTATGAGGTTGAATGGATATTAGATGCGCGTTGGGTCAAGGAATGCCAGAGACTCTAAGTGAAATGGAAGGGGTACCCACTGGAGTAGGCAACGTGACAGATGCAAGAAGAATGTGCTCAGTGCCTGAAGAGAATCTGGGAGTTCTGGGTCTCACAAAGGTGTGATGTAATTGATATGATGCAGCGTTTTACATACCTTGACCTAATAAGCAAAGTTTCGGTTTTTACCAAACAAAATCAAAGATTAATTTACATGAAGTGGTTTTTACAGAAAATCAGATTATGAAGTGGGTATCAAAGGTAAGAAACCCAAGATTCAGGAGTGGAGACTGATCCAGAAGAATGTTAAACCAGTATTTCAAATGCCTTAAATAATAATAAAAGGGATATTGAGTCTTTGCATATGATAATATGGTCATCACTCAAGAACTTAAGGTAGGGGGAAAAGATTAAATAAGGGTTTTCGAGTAATATCAAGAAGAGTTCATGATTATGGGACCACCCAGTTCTAAAAAAAGAAAAGGGAGTTATAAAAGGTTAATTTCATTCCAAGGAGCTTAATTATACAAATAAACATTTCAGCCATATCTGAAAGATTTTAAGAGTCTTTATTTTATATTTATAAACTTGATTCTGGAGTATGAGCTCAAAGATTGAGCTGGGACAAGCGTTAGCCTCATTTGCGGTGTTTTCCTAGGGCTGAATAATGCTGTTAGAATACAGCGTTACTGGAACTGTCATTTGAGAGTATGTCATGACATCTAAACATAGAGCACGGGTTCTTGAATTGGTTTTGACAGGACTGTATGTTATTTTGGTCAATTGTCTGGCTGGTGATGCCCTGTTCATTTGTGGAATAATGGCAAAAACTCATTCTTTGCAATTAGTAGAAAGATGTGTTAAATGGGGTGATAAAGTTTTAGTTAGTTCCAAATAGGGAGGTTTTATATTACTTAATGAGAGTTGAGTTTGAGTCCATTGTCTGAAAGTAAATTTGTGGTCATTCGTGTTTGTGAAAATGAACCAAAGGAAGAACAAGGTTGTAGCTTTGGAAGTTGCAGATGGCAAAGAAATTACATCTACTCATCTGTAAATTTGGTTTATGGCTAAAAGGATCTGTTAAGCTCATATAAGCTGGTGAGTAATGGGCCCACCACATTAATACTGAAAACATTGAATGGGTTTGTCAGGATTTGAGATAATGAACAAATAGCTTTTCACACTTCTGAATTGAGCCATAGTGAGTCAACTCTCAAACCTATCTGAATGTGAATAAATGCAGGATTCTTATCCCCAATTCCTAAGTCATGTGGGGTGGCGTTTCCACAAAACTTTGTCAGTTGGTGGAAAAATACACTGAGGATGCCCATGAGGCAGTCAATCCATAAGACCAGGAAAGATCATGAATGGATGGGGCCATGACAATCCTCAAGGCATCATATCCCCACTCAACCTATAAATAATGACACCTTTTAACCTAATAAGTTATACATTATTCTAACCATCTTTCCGTTTCCTTAACAACTTTTTGCAACTTTGCAGCTTTAAGCCACCTTTGGACCTTGGAAACATTATATAGACTGTAACACTGACAAATGTGGTGCTCATTACAGGGTGCTCCGAGATGTCCTAAGTGAAAAAGTCTATCATGAACAATGGAAAATACTAGCAGCCCTGAAGACCAAGACGCTGGTTGGTCAAAAAGTGTTGCTCAATGAGTTGGTACCTTACTATACAAAATACCACCTGTGCAACTTTAAAGGTTAGAATTCTGGGCCGCATTCCAGTTCTCCCTGTCGTCTATTGATGGAAGTCAGTACCAACTTCAGTACAAGGACCTTAAGCTGTTGTCCAACAATTAATAAATGACATCTACTCTGTGGGTGCCCGCTCCAGCCATTCTCATGCCTCTTACATCCCCTCTACCATGTGGGACCTCTACAACTTGGCCCAGCTACCAGCAGGAGAACTTGCACTGGGACCCAAATGCTTCCTATGCAACTTTGTTCACCCAGCTATTCACCACCTACTTCAACTAGTTGGGTTGCACCATCAAGAGGTCTCCCAGAAACTGGGGCTCACCCAGGACTTGCACACCCACATTGTCAATTTTTATAATGAAGCCTTCTACTTTGTTCATGACAACCATGAGATCATTATTGATAACTGACGGTTGATCAACTAGGTCTGAGACCAAATTTTGGCTTTAAATAGTGGGATCTCTGGCTATCATGAGGACCAGATGCATCAAAACGTCCAACTCTTTGAGGCGACATGGAATCAGCGCCTCCTCCAAGTTGAGGATCTGGATCAATTCCTCCAACAACACTATTGGGATCTGGTCTCTCATGACTACTCCTCCAGAAGGGAATGTCCTGAAGTGCCTAGGGGGCCTGTAGGCCCTGAAGGGCCAGAGGGACCACGTGGACCTCCCAGGCCCCCAGGTCCCTCAGCTCCCACCTCTGATGGCCCTGAGGACCCATGGCAGAAGGATGAGATAACACCCTTGGCCAACCTATGCAATAAAATTTGGAATGTAGCTAAGAGATGCAAACTCTGAGTGGATGGAGCCCCCCTCAACCCTAGGGTCTCCATTGACGCCCTGTCAGACAAAATGGGCAACCTAAGTGCTTTCACCAAATTTACCAATACTCATATCTCTCAGCTCAAACAAACTTACCAAAAGTTGGAAACCCAATTGACCACCCTTGAGAACCAGCTTCGCCTTCAGGGCGCTGACATTCAATCCGTTAGGGGCAACTCACAAATAAGGCTTCCATTTCCTCCCTCAACCAAAATTGGGATGATATCCTAGTGCCCTTGAGGGCCTATGATGACAGCTAGACCAGCAGGGCCCCTTGACTATGCGGAGACTGAGATCTCAGAGCCAGCGCCCTCACTGGTATTAACGCCCTTTCCACTCCTCTTGTAACTAAGTTTAACCCGGCTTTAAAGAAATTTTTACCCCTGTCCAAGAGAGCATTGCCTATTTCTTGTACGCATATGAGAGCTCCATGGAGAAGGTCAACAATCAGCAGAGGATAAAGTACATCCACTCCTTTTTAGATAGCGCCACCCAGGAGATCATGACCCCCTATTTGAAGGAGTGCACTACCTGGGAACAGGTCTGTATTGCCTTAATCCATGAGTTTTTCAGCAACCAAACCCTGGCCAACCAAAAACAGGCGTTCATGAGTATCTGACTGAATAAAGGAGAAAGCCTCATGGATTTTGCCAGCTGTTTTTACGCCCAAGCACAACTCATAGTCACCACAATTCATATTACCCTGGATGATGCTATTGCTGCCATCTTTCTGCATTGGGATCCTACCCTGAGTTCAAATGTATATGATTATACAGAAGAATGGGTTTACCTGCATCTGAGAGATCAAGGAAGTGCTTAACGAGATCCCTGCATTGACTCTACACTCTAAGGCTACATTTACAGGCTCCTCTAACCGTCCTAGAGTCCATGTGGTTGAAAACCAGAAAAATCCTTGACCTCAATGCACTTACTGTGACGTTTTCAGACCAGTGCCAAGACCTGTTATAAATGACTTGCCGAGGAGGTGGAAAAAGGGCTGTCATAATGAAGGACGAGATGCTTCATTCTGACATCCCTACCCAGCCTCAAGAATCCTCCATAACCTTGAAAGAACCTAAAGCTACTGCATCTGGAGCTGAAATCTTGGTATCCAATGATAATAAAGAATTTGATTTTGCTTACTCTTCTTATGATGACTCTCCAATGTTCCTCACGCTGCCACCCCAGTTTGGAAGTCTGGTTACCTAGGTTGCAGTTCGAGTTCATAAAACCAGTCCTTGCCATAGTTGACAGTGGCTCCCCCATGAATGTCATATCATCCAAGTTAATAAAAGCACATCAGGACCGCTACGGATATGCCACACTATATGGAGTATGGAAAATCTGGCCCCCAATGTACCTGATCTATAGGGGCTTATTCCTCTCTACCATTACGATTTGGGAAGCTTTCTGTAAACACCCCCACTGTTGCTCTAGATAACCAAAGCTATGAATTGCTCCTTGGGACTCAATTTCTTTAAGACTATTTTGCAGAATCTCATTATGATGGCGGCTTTATATACCTACTAGGGCATTGGGTCCCTGTGATCTTTGAGACCCCTCACAATTCTAAAACTGAGGTCAAAGACTGAGTCTGTTTATTGGAGAGTGAAGGATGTATTGATCAGCTTGAATATCACATTAGAGGCTCCCAAGTCCAACTTCCCCCTGCTGTTGATGAGCAAGAGGGCATGCCGTTCTACTTACCTAGGGCGACTACCATATCTCCAAAGTCCCAATTAAGTACCGACACCCAGGTTCATGTCAACATCCCCTTGGGATACCTATTGGAAATCAGAGGCCTAGATAACCCATCCATGAAAGAGGTGCTAACCTGACTGGGGATCCTAGTTCCAGTTTATGCTGGATCTATATCAGTTTTTTTGGCCAACCTTACTGATAAACCCATAACTAATAGGTCCAAATAGTCTGCCGCCTATTTCTTCCTTACGCCAGAGGAGGCTATTGTTGATGTCCAGCTTTGGGGGCTTAAGAGATTTCGGCTTGGAGACACCTCCATTGGTCAGCCTGGTCAACACCAATATCAGCAAGGACCTCTAGGATAACCAACAACATAAAGTTCAAGAGTTGTTGGAGGTGTATTTGGACCTATTTTCAGCCTTGACCTACAACTTCAGGATAATGAATGAAGTTCTACATCATGTGGAAACTGGGGATGCTCCCCATTTCAATCCTGACCATCAGGAAGTTAATATGACTGGACAATATGCTAACTATATGACAAATTGGAGGGAGAAACGAGATGAGTCTCAAGACTAACAAAGAGAAGTATAAAATAATAATTGATTGAAATGTCGACCAATCGGCGAGAATGGGAGATTATGCCAAGATTAGGATAAATGAGAGTTTCAAATCAAAAGGGAAAAACTAATAGAAGACACCAAGCTGAGGATGCATCCGGCTTGGGGAAACGAGATATAATGAATTACAGAGTGAATTGATGGGGATTCGTTTCTAGATTAGGTTGTTGCAGAAAGGTCTGCGTATTAGTACAATAATAAAGATCAAAAATAAGGGGCAATAGCTCCGTGCAAAAAGTTTATTAGTCTTATTAAAAGAATTGGTGACCTTCATATCATCTGATTTGGTTGCCCAGTGGCTAATACCCTGTGCAAACTGACTTGGCGGAATCATGGCTATACGCCAAAAGTTAACAGTGGTGCTCACTACAGGGGGCCATTGGTCAGCTTTATCTATTCAACGCTGTGAATATAATGATGAGCCCTCATTCGTTAAATCACCATTCTATCAGATTCCATGTGCATCATGCGGAAGAAATACAGGAGGCATTTAATAATGATTCAATATTATTCACTGTGACTGAACTGGGTAATGATGAGGTTGTGATTAATCTGCAACTGGAAAACTTCCCTGAGATGAAAACTGACCAACTAGGGCACTCCACAAATGTGACCCCTCAGCAGCTGCGGAATATTATGGAGTGGTTGTTACATGGGTATCAATTATATGAAGATGAGGGGGAGTATGCCTTGAGTTTATTTTATAACCAGCGCAATCAAGAAGATTGTTACGCCATGTACATATCTTATCTAAATGCAACAACAACATGGTTGACTCGCTGCTTTGGTACTCACAGAATTGAGGAATATCTAGTCGCGTATGTGCAACCATCTATTTGACAACTACTATGAGTATTGGCTCACCACAATATAGAAATTGGAGATGTGGTGCAATTTTCTTGAGCACAGCAAAATGATATTCGCCTCTTGCTTAACCGCCTTAATCGCTCTTTTTTGGAGGTACAAGGTGCACTTGGGCAAGTGGACCACCGCGTTAAGAACATCTGCCACCAGTTAGACATGTTGGTACCCCAGTTGCATCTTGATTCTTGGGTAATCGACGAGCTGTTAGATCGACATGGTCTATTGATTGAATGGATTTGGGATGTCACGACGCTGGGCCACAATATTGAGCGTTTTATGATGGGTTTAACTGAATGGGCAGAAGCACTCAAAGATGTGGTAGCCCAGCTTAAAGAAAAAATAGCACTGGTGGAACAGAAAGTGGTGAATCGAGTCAGCTTCATAACAGCTGAAGTAAACCAACTTTGCATTGAATGGAGTAGCCAGAAAACAACTGATAACGAGCTTAACCCTTGGTTGACATCCCCCAAGTACTTACAGCTAGTCTGCCAGGTTACCCAATTGGAAGCAGATAGTCAGGCTGAGTGGCGTCGAGTTTTCCCTCTCCCATTCTATGAGACTTGAGTATACTGACCTACAAGAATGACTTAGTAAACTTAGTTGGGCCAATGAAAGATTGATATTGGAACAAGTCACTCTCCTGACCTGACTGAAAGAGGCTAACCAGCAAGCGGATTATGCTAGCTGACAGTACAGCCATATATGAAGTACAATCAGAAGCGTCCTCTTGCGCCTACAAGCAGTGGAGCTGCAGTCGCATGAGGAGAGGGAATATCGTCAGAAGCTGCAAAATCAATATGTGACACCGCAACAGGAACTACAGGATGGGCGGTTTAGATGTCATTCAATTAAAGCGGAGCATATGATTAATGAGCATTTAGTGGAGTATGCCAGAGCTGGGGGAACAGTGCAGTCAGTGGCAATTTGGGGGATGAACGCTATGACTCTACTAACAAATACCCTTCAAGCAATGGAATATATACCCCACGTGACTCTACTTCCTTTGAGTTCATCACGCTGGATTTGAGATTGACTGACTTGCAGTATAATAATTCCCATGGTGGTGGTTCCCTTAGTCAATCTAGAACCAATTCGCTGGATCCTTGCTGCAGAAGTCTGAAGCAAGGCAAAGCCATGCGAATTGAGAACTTACCTCCTTTTAGTTGTGATGGAAATTTACTTGGGTATTTTAAGCAATTTGAATTCACTGTGGAAGGAGTTTCTTATCAACAAAAAGCAAAACTGTTGCTATCTGCTCTAGATGTAAACAGCGCCAATCAAGTTACTTGCTACCTTCCAAACAGCTCGGCATCCTATGAGGATATTAAGTCAATTGTTCTTCTGCTGTTTGGGGTGCAACCAAGATGGCCCAATATAAAGTCGACTTTCTGTCTATATAATTTCACCAAAATGAGACTCTGTCAGATTTTGCAGAACGTTTCTCGGCGGAAGCATATGTTTACTCAGAGCCAACCTTATATCCACCGAGGATGTGGGTATTGCAATGATGGCAGCCATCAAACCATATTGGTAACTATCTAACGCTATTTCTCACGTGTTAAACAAATAGGCAGGACTTATTCAAATTGTGAATACTTTACGCCGACTCTCTGCCACAAACAGCGCCCCTAATATAGCCCAGCAACCCTCTGTTATCCCCCACACCAAAGACTTCAGTTTATGAACTACAGCGGCTATTCTACCATCTTCTGGAATGTATTTGTTCGTCATACAGATCTGAAAATCCTTTCTGACCTAGATATGATCTTCCAGCTCATTCCTGACCTTGGAAACATACCATTAATTTTCGCACTGGTCCTTCAGCTGCATGTTATATATGTAAACCCTTCAAAAACTTGCTTCCAATGCAGCTGGAGGGGGCATTATGTGTCAAACTGCCCTAGTAAAACATGAGTGTATGCATTACCAATTGAGGAGATCTCACAGGGAAAAACTCGAGTGGAGTAGAGATGGGACGTTCTACCTCCATTATGTCTAATCCACTTATCCCTAATGAATACTCTGCTCCTAATTGGGAAGGATCTGAAACTCAATCGGATGAATTACTATACCAACAGCTTCCGTTGGGATCCCTGCGTCCAGTCCAAATGTATAACTTTACCCTCAAGCTCTGTGTTTTGCCAGGAAGCGCCAAATCCATATGCATGGCAGATCTTGTAACAGACCGGCACAAATTAAGAATCCTACGATGGCTGCTACTTCTTTGGTAGGAGTCTGCACCGCCATTTTGGTGGGAAAAATCACCAATGAGTACCCTCAGGTCAGCAAAAGCATCTCCTCTTTCTTAAGTAACATTAAGCCCTTAGATGTACATGCAATAAACACTGATAGTTCCTATTACTCAGAATGTACTTATTGTGACATTTTCGTTCAGAATACAAAAAATCTGTGCTATCAATGATACTGGAGCCCCTGTGAACATAGTCTATACCCGGTTGGTGGCTAAGCTTCTGCTCAAACTGGATGTGGACCATTGATTAGTATACGTAACTGCGGAATGCATAGCACTGTATCTTAAGGTGCATATAGTGCATTGTCCTTACAATTTGGGTCAGTCTGGGCTTCCACCCCAGCATTGGTTCTGCCAAACAACAACTATGACATGCTAATTGGTGCAGCATTTGTGAGGATACTGGGTGTTGTGATAAACATGGCGGAGGAAACACAAATATTTTAGAACAACAGATTCCTGTTTATTTTACCTCATGTGAAATCCCAACAGACTTGTTCCATTCTAGTCAAATCAATCTAGCATACAGTGATGGAGTAATTCCCATGTGCTATTGATGACTGAAGTGACGGACCAGGGTCCTCCCCAACTAGATTTATGAATACAAAGGGATTCCGCTTTGAGCAGCAAGTGATTGGAGCATACCCTCTGGACACCAATGCATAGTAGGGACTGAGCTCAAAATCAATGTCCCAAAAGGGGCTTTATGGTGAAATCATGGCTCCTTACCAACACTCTCAGCTCGAGCCACATGTGGCTCCAGGGTTTCTGCTACCTGGGAACGGAGAAGTGAAAGTGTTGCTAGCAAATTAACAAAAAGAGACCATAACAATTCAGCGGCACCAAGTGGTGGCTTACTTACACTTTTCTCCTATAGAAGAAGTCCGCTGTATTCATGATTTTGGCTCTTGGGAGGATCTTGGACTTCCGATAAGCTCTTCACTCGGCATATTGACTGTGGTTCTGAGGGAAGCACTTACTGGATTATCAATGGAACAACAAGAACAGGCTATGGCGTTATTTGAAAAATATCGAGACATTTTCGCACATGATGATCATGATTTGGGATGCGCTCAAGGGGTGGTACATTGAATAGATACTGGGGATCACCCCCCCATTTGATCGTGACCTATCAGACATTCTAAAGCAGTGAAGGAGGTTGTTTCCAATGAGGTGGATAAACTTATATTGCAAGGGATGTTAGAGCCATCGAATAGTCTGTGGGCATCACCAGTGCTCATAGTGAAGAAAAAAGATGGCTCAAATCGGGTGGTTATTGACTATTGTAAACTCAATAATGTAATGAAGAAGGATTCCTACCCTCTTCCATGGATTGACGATGCATTAGATCTATTTGGGAGGAGCATACTATTTCTCAGCCATGGATCTGAACTTGGGATACTGGCAGATCAAATTGCCATCAGCAAAACGGGAAAATTGTGCTATCATCACATTGAAAAGATTATTCCAGCCAACGTGCATGCTGCAAGGGTTGTGTAATGCTCCAGCTACGTTCCAGCGTGCCATGGATATGATTCTAGGTGATCTAAAGTTGTCTTGCTTTTCATTTTATATTGACAATATCAACATGTTCTTGAGGACTTTTACTGAACACCTCGGCCATTTGGAACAAGTGTTTTGACACCTCGCTGCCGCTAATATCAAAATCAAGCCTCAAAAGTGCCATTTCTTTAAGGAACAATTGGAATACCTTGTGTTCATCATGGATTCAAATGGGCTTAAGTAACAGCTGGCTAAAGTGGAAGCAATAAGCAAAATGAATCACCCAGGTAGCAAGCAGGACATTAAAGTGTTTCTGGGGATGGTCAGATATTACCACCAGTTCATTCCTAATTTCAGTTGTATTGGGGCCCCACTTTTGAGTTTCTGGATAAAAATGCTTCTTTTTGATTGGACAGAGCGATGCCAGAACGCTTTTGACATATTGTGCACTGCATTAGCAAGTGCACCCATATTGTAATATCCCAACTTTGACAAACAGTTCATAGTGCAAACAGATGCTTCTCTATCCACAATAAGGGCAGTTTTTATCCCAGAAGGATGATGATGGTGTGGAGCATCCTGTCGCCCTCTGTAGTCAAAGTTTGAGCTGTCATGAACAGAACTACACCATTACTGCGCAGGAATGTTTAGTGGTAATCTACACTTATAGACAGTTTTGGGTATATCTGCATGGGGTACAATTCCAAGTGGTAACGACCTTGCTCCTTTATAAAGAGCGGGGCTTCCAAGGCCCAGCCCGCCACCAGCCCTAAATATCCACCCCCATATATGGCTGTGCTAACTCTGGATGGTCCTGTCCTAATGGACGGCCTTGCTGGGCACAACGGGCCAAGGTGTGGTGCACCGTCCTTTGTTGCCTCAGGCCTCCAGGCTGAGGTGCATCTCCTATGGCCTCTGTCACCTTGGGGTCACAGGGCCGAGGTGCGGCCAACCAGCCTCTGTCACCTTGGGCCACTCTGGATCCTCCTCTCTCACCAGGGCAAGGCCACTCTCAATAGGATCCTGGCGCGTCCACCCCCTTTCCCCTCCTCCTTATCGCACTGCCATATGCACCCCCAACCTTGCTCAAATAAAATAACAAATTAATTAGATAAACAAGTCTAGCAAATGCAGCCTTTATTAGGAAGCGAACCCAGAGTCAGAATAGAATTTCAAGTGAGTTACAATGGGCTGACCTCAATATGATATATTTTCCTAAAAAGGCTAAATGAATTGTGGGTAATGAGGGGTGCAAAAGCCTCCAGAATTGATGGCATCCAGGCAACTTGACGGAGAAATGGAGGGAAACCTCAGAATGCACAACCAATTAAATAAAGGATTTTATTTAATTTTATTCCATTATTGACCCAAATAGGAAAATCCTCCTTGTAATAATGGAATTGTAACTATTGACACACACAAATCTCATAATTTCCAACCTTAAATTTTCTTTCTCGTTGCAGTCACTATTGCAACCTATTCAATTCAAGACTAAATCTAGTTTGATAATCTCACAGAGGAGATTAGTCTGCGCCCATGTCAGGGAGCAGTTGGGCAAGCAAGGTAAGAGGAGCAGGTGGAAGGCCCGCGGCCTCCAACGTTCAAAAACGCCCCAGAGAATCTGGCGGAATAGACAAAAATCTTAAAAAACTGGCGGTCACAATTTCCCCCAGAGATACTCGCATGGCAAGCACAATGCAACCAGTACATCAACACGCCACACTCCCAGCCACTTTCATCGGTGGAATTCAGAGTCCGCGTGTATCTGGACATCAAAAAACGGCCTTATGGGAAAAATTTTGTGAAGATGTGCACAAAATTTTCCCAACTGCAGTATATGTTGCACCTCACTCCATGTCACGCGGTTGGTTGGACCTAGGTTTTGAAAGCAAAAAGGCAGCAGACAAGGCTGCAGCGGTGCACATAGTGTTCAACCTCCCCAAAGGGCAATGGGTCATTGAAACCAAATGCACCAGATGGACAAAATCAAACCAAATTTTCCTCACTTTTGACTTTTTGCCTACTACGGTAAAACGTGACATTTTGGAACAACACCTGAAAGATGGTCTCGCCGTATATGGCGAAATACAATCTTTTGAAATGCAACACTTTATGCTGATGCCACACCTGTGCACTGGCAAAGCCATCACAGTTCTGACCCCAACTGAGGAGATCGCAAAGGACCTAACCCAGATCCCACACTCCACTTTTATTGATATTGCAGGGCATACCACCCACCTATTCTGGGTGACCATGGGCAGCGCGCCCCCCATTTGCACCCACTGTGATGCATTTGGCCATAAGGTGAACGCGTGCCCCATCAAAGAGGGCATCACATTCCAAGAGCACCCCTCGGCGGCCATGGCCAACAGAGAGGCGCACTATGAACTAACCGCAAGCACCAAGGAGGCTTTCCCGTGGGGAGCACAAGGCTGCTACCTATTGGTAAAGCCTATCTCCCCACAAGAGTGGAAGAAGGCCAAGCAGGCCTGCAGGGCCATGGCCAAGGAGGCGGCCAAGGCCACCACCGCTATCCCACACTCACAATGCCAGGAGGACATGGAAACCTTTGCAGTGGAAGCAACTCAGGAATCCATCACCCAATTAGATTGGGAGGCCCATGCCAAGTGGGCCACTCAATCTGAGGATCCGATGGGAGATTTGATCTCACCCAATCACTGCACCCAAGCTCCGGTCAAAACTGACTTGGGACCTATCCCAACTGAAAAAATTTTTTTGACCCACTCAACAGTGCACCGAACTCATCTGCACCACAAAAATTTTTGTCCAACGTTGGGAAAACAAAAAGCAAAGGCCAAAGCCAACATGACTCTTTCCACAAAAATCAACAAAAACTTTGATAGCATTGTTGCTAACACCCGCGCTGCTGTGAAAGCCTGTGGGGACCTGGAAGAGGCTGGTGGGCCCAGGGGCCCACCCCTCGCACCTAAGGTGCGATGGGGGAAACCTTCACTTTAGGGGCGTTGAATATCACCAGACTCAAGGCCTCCCCATCCTGGGCTAGGGAACTGAGTTTTTTACAACACAATTTACCCGTGGATATCCTGGCCATCCAGGAGTCCCACTGTCCATGAGGTTCTGAGGAAACTTGGAAAACAATGCTCCTCCCATCCCTATCCTTTTGGTCAAAGCACTGTGGGGTGCTGTTTCAGAAAAATAATTTTTAAATTTGTATCCTCAGAAACATTCCTAAATGGCCGAGTGCTCATCGTCACTTTCTTGTGGGCTGATGTAGCACACGTAATCATCAACATATATGCCCCAAACGGTGCACACAAGTGTCAGGAATTTTTCTCATTGTTCAAATCCCTCCCGCTACCCCAGATTCTTTCCTAGTTGGCGACATGAACTGTTGGCTAACCTCACCAACGGACCGGTGGCCTTCCTCACCCCACGCCCCACAGGGTCATGTAGAACTATGCGTTCTAAAAGCCACCCTTGGGTTAGTGGATGCGCTGCCATGACATGCCCCACTGCTCGAAAACATGATGTGTCCCCACGTCCACAATGGCCAATTAAGGTCCATGACCTGCATCGACCTTATTCTAACACTGGCAAAATTCCAACCCCACATCTCCCACTTCATAACGATGAAAATGGAATTCTCCGACCATCAGTTGGTCTTGATAACCTACCACCTACCTGTCACAGTTGCTAAGGCCCCATATTGGTGCAAAATCCGCCCCCCCGAGCTCGCATCACCAGGATTTTCCATGTGGGTGGAAGAGGCAACTTTGGCAAAAAATTTTGTTGCACTGTTTTGCACGGACCCCATTTCCACATGGGCAACTTTAAAAAAGGACACCATCTGCCACTCTCGCCTTCTCTCCTCCAGATGCTCACGAGCCACATTGGCAGTTATCTCATGCACTCTGGCAGAATTGCACACTTGGAGTCCAACATCCCAGTTTCAGGATACAGCCCTGCATGGGGCCAGAAGTGGGTGGAGGCAGCTGCCCACCTCAATGCACTCGAAAGACAACACAAACATCAGGTTTGTGTTCAATACAGGGCCACATGAATCACAAAAGGCGACAAGTGCACTGCATATTTCTTTAAAAAAATTTTGCACCACGCCAGAGCATGGCCTGCACACAGGTGCAAAGATCAGATAATTCTATTGTGGATATACCAGCCAAAGTGGCAATTGAAATGCAAAAATATTACTCCAAGTTGTACCAAGATGAACCAATTCAGCCAGCCAAAGTGGCGGAATTTCTTGACTGAGCTCATATCTGCACCATTTTCTGATATCCAGAAAATATGAATTTAATTACTCTGAACGAATTATGGACAGCCATTCATAGTGCCAAACTGAAAATGCCCAGGCCCAGATGGCATTCCATATGAGTTCTACAAAAAATATTTTAAATATATATCCCCATTGCTGCTCGCCTCACTTAACCAAAGCCTGTTGGAAACATGCCTCCTACCAGGAGGACATGAGGCCTTTACTGTCACACTCTTCAAGAAATGGGATAATCTTGACTTAGCCAACTGGTGCCCCATTTCTCTAACAAACACAGACACTAAAATTTTAACAAAAATTATGGCTAACCGATTAGCAACTGTAGCATCTGCCACCATCTCCCCAGAACAATTCGGTTTCATCCCCAGAAGGACGATTTGGGATAACGTGCACTCTGTGGCTAATGTATGTCAGTCCACAGCCTCTGGGGCACTTGTATTCTTGGACCAACAAAAGGCCTATAATAGAGAAAACTGGTAATACCTAAGAGCCTGCCTCCATCAATTCCGCTTACCCCCTCGCTTCATCAACTGGGTGATGCTGCTCACGGAATCTGCAACAATGGCAGTGCGTGGCCCTGGCTTCCTAACGGAATTAGTCCGCCCTCAAAGGGGCTTACGACAAGGGGACCCCCTCAGCCCACTCTTATACAACTTCAGCCTTGACCCACTACTGCGAAATGTGAATGCCCAACTCACTGGGGTCCATGTGCCAGGCCAAGCCCCAGTCAAGATATTGGAATTTGCAGATAATTGTGTGGCTGGGGTGTCTAATAGTCAAGATGCACGCGCACTTGAAGTTCTCATCCAGAAGTATTCTCGGGTAAGCAACGCGGCACTGAACGCCTCCAAAAATGAAATTATCCTCCTTGGTCGGTTTCAGAACTGCTGGGCCCCAGCAACTTAGTTCCCAACCTGGCCCATCTGCTCGCCCACGTCCACGCCTTACTAACTCAACACACACCGCTCCACTGGTGCTCCCCTTTGTGCCACGTCCTACCATAGGACCGGTGCGCCATCTGGGCGTGTGGATGGAGGCAGGCGGATACGCGTCAGCAGTAATGGAGTGCCATATTCTGGACAACGTGACAAAGTGAATCGCCTCTCTCAGAGCCCACCCTACTACCCTTACTGGCAGGGTTGTTTTAGCCAACTCTATGCTCCTATCCAAAGTCTGGTTCAGAGCCCACGCCATCCCCTTCTCCCCCAAGATTCTTCAAATCCTTGTATGCCTTGCTGCAAGGATGGCTTTGGTCAGGCCGCCCTCCACCAGTGTGGCTAGAGGTCATGTTTGGCCCTCATCATCATGGTGGCATGGGCCTTCTTGAATTCAAAGCCCATGCTTCCAAGATCCTGGGCACCTGGATCGCGGCTGTCACCCCTCCTACACTCCCATCCCAACACTGGTCCCGCGCAGCCCACTCCAACTTCTCCTGAGCCTTAGGCATCAACAATCCATCGAACCCCATACCCTTATGAAATACCTTACATCACACACATCGGCCACAGGTCCTCACGGGACTAAAACCCACTACAAACGAATCCTACTCTCCATGCGGAGCGCAGAGTGGAGAAATTTGTACCTAGCGGACATACAACCCAAAGAGGCCGCCCCTCTACTCAGTTCACACAAGAGGTACAGGGGCTACCCATCCATGATGGCGTGATCCCCATTCGGCCCCATGTCCTATCCAGGGTGGACTAACTGGACATGATGGACATCCCTTATTCCATTAAGACCCAAAAAACAATCTGGAAATATGTACATCACCCTCTGTTGCAGCCTCAAGTCTGCTCCCATGTGTGGCGCTGCCTGAGGCGGGTATATCATACAGCTGAGCGCTCTAACACTTTACACTCATCCTGTGTCGTGTGTGGCCAGTATGGA
The DNA here is from genome assembly GCA_022478985.1 of Massospora cicadina. NCBI lineage: Eukaryota > Fungi > Entomophthoromycota > Entomophthoromycetes > Entomophthorales > Entomophthoraceae > Massospora > Massospora cicadina. Next base: position 110,567 of record JAKSZP010001515.1, on the reverse strand, counting down.
ACGCTGTTCCACCGCCTGGAGAAGTGCCCCACCTCTAAAGTGATATGGCGCGAAGTTCAACGTCTGCTGGGCCAGGATCAAACGCATCCCTTCAGTCTGTCAAGAGATATGCTTTCTCTATCAATGGCCTCCTCCCTTCCACCCTCCCTCCGCGCTCTGGTGGTTGCAATCGCCATGTGGACCATCCACACGATTGTCTTAGATGCCATCGCAGGCTCCACCCCCACCCTCCCAGAAACTGTCCACAGATTCTGGTCTCATTTGGTGGACCACTTTCAAGTGTGGATGTTTGGATACCTCCCACCGCGTCGCCGACAGCTAATCTCCTCCTGGTTCCCAGTCTGGTTCATCAAATCAGACCCCTTCCTCCACACGTGCTCAATAGTGGCTATGGCCCCTTCACACGTTCCCTCCCCCTCCCCATAAGTGGCGTTCCCGCTGGCAACAAGAGATAGTATCGCTTCTCTGGGGTGCCTCCCCTGGTACTAAGTTGGTCTTTCCTGAGTCTATTTGGAAGTGTCCATCCCATGGTTGGCCTTCCCTGCAATAAATCAAAATAAAACCCAACCTTATGAGATCCATGTACTATCTTAAATCGTTACATCCTTGCGTTGGTGGCAAAATCTGTGTGAACTGGAAGGGTGACTCAAACATTGGGCATTGAAGCTCCAGGCATATGATTTTGAGATTGTACACCACCCTGGAGCTAAACACCAAAATGCATATTGTCTCTCTAGGCTGCCAATAGTTGCAATCACAGAGGATTTAGATGACATAATGTATGAGAAGATGGTGGTAAATAAATACCAGGATGAGCCGCCGCATGTGATCAAGGTATTAGATGAACTAAGGGCGGATACCTTTCTACATGGGGGAGAACTATATAAGCGGATTGGCGAAATGACAGGGCGTTTCCCTAAACCTTCAGCCCGACCTGCAATAATTATAGATGCTCATTGGGTGTAGGTCACGGAGGATTGTGGAAAACACTTGAGATGTTGCGATCCCAATACTACTGGGAGAGCATGCATTACAACGTATTGGAAATGGTTAGTTGTTGTCATCAGTGATAAGTGGAAAAACATTCCACAAGAAAACCACATACCAGCTGGTTAAACCCCGGTTCACCTGGCACACCGTTTCTATTGATGTAGTAGGACCTATGCCAACTAGTATTAATCAATCTAAGTACGTTATTGTTGCCATAGATCATCTGACTCGATGAATGGAGGCCAGGGCCATCAATGATTTGGGCGCAATCACTGCTTCCAAATTCATCATGGAGTGTGTTGTACAGTGACATGGCTGCCTGCAATCCATTTTAATGGATAATGGAACCAATTTTACTTCGCACATTCTGCCAAAGTTGAATGAGTTGATGGCGAACTGTGGAGTTTTGACCACCCCATATAATCCAGAATCAAATGGAATGGTAGAGAAGGTTAACAGAACCTTAGTGAACATCCTCTGTAAATTGGTAAATGATTGACCCTCAGAATGGAGCGCCCTTCTACCCACGGCTGTATTTGCATACAATATTAGCTATCATTCATCCACTGGTAAGAGTTTGTTCCAACTGTTGTATGGTTGACATCTGGCTTTGCCTTCCTTGCTTTAATCGTGTTTAGAGGATACTGGTGGAGTGGACCCCCAGCGTTATGTGAAGACTCTTATGGATATGTTGATCAAGCTTCAATTAGAAGCCTACTCCACCAGTTTGGCTAAGAAGTTTCGCGATCAGGCAGCAGATCAGAAGTGACAAAGCAGACTTATGCTGTACACCATAGGGGACCACGTGTTATTCCACGATCAGCATGGTTTTGTGAGGAAAAAAAGCTTTCTAGCATCTGGGTTGGTCTGTTTGAGATAATTGAAAAGACTGGCATGAATGTTTACACCATCAAGGAACCTGCAGAGGGTCGATCATCAACTGAGTTCACGCAAAGTTTCTTTGAGCCTACAAACATTGAGAGCATATCATCCAGTCAAAGGGAGGTAATGTCAGGAAGTTAATATGACTGGACAATATGCTAACTATACGACAGATTAGAGGGGGAATCAGGACGAGTCTTGAGACTAACAAAGAGAAGTATATTAATGGTAATTGATTGAAATGTTGACCAATTGGCGAGAATGGGAGATTGCGCCAAGATTAGGATAGATGAGAGTTTCGAATTAAAAGGGAAAAAAGAATAGAAGACATCAAGCTGAGGATGCATCCAGCTTGGGTAATCGAGATATAAGGATTACAGAGTGAATTGATGGGGGTTCGTTCAAAAATTAGGTTGTTCAGAAAGGTCTGCATATTAGTACAATAATAATTGTCAAAATAAGGGGTGATAGGTCCATGCAAGAAGTTTATTAGTTTTATTAAAAGAATCGGCGATCTTCATATTGTCTGATTTGGTTACCCAGTGGCTAATACCCTTTGCAAACCAACTTGGCGGAATCAAGACTATACGCTAAAAATTAGCACCAACCTTACCTAAAAAACAAAATTTGAAGAAGCACAGATGGCAGTGGAACTCAAACAACTATTTGACGCTGGACTCCTAGTACCATCGCGCAGCCCTTGGGCCTCTCCTCTTTTTCTGATAGGGAGAAGGATGACAGCCACCTGGTGGTGATGGACTACCAATGACTCAACTCCATCATCAAGAAGGACAGTTATCATCTGTCCCAAATTGATGATTCCCTCTGTCTGCTTGCCAGATCCCAGTACTTTTCTGCCATTGACCTTGCCAGCAGATATTGGAAGGTTGAGCTTGCCCCTGAAGATTGAGGTAATTGCGCGCTCATAGCCAACGAAGGACTATTTGAGCCTACAAGGATCCCCAGGGTCTTTGTAACGCCCCGGCCACTTTCCAACATGCCATGGATGGGATCCTTGAGGACTTGAAGATTTCATGCGTCCTCATCTACCTAGATGACATTACTTTCTTCTCATGAACCTTTAATGGGCACATCAAGCATCTCAGGGAAGTCTTCAATTAACTACAAAAGACTTCCATATAGTTTAAATCTTCGAAGTGCTCTTTCTTCCAATCTGAACTAGAGTTTCTGGGACACAAAGTTTCCAAGGATGGCATCCAGTCTATACTGGACAAGGTTGACTCCATAGAGAGAATGTCACGCCCCCAAAGTTTAAGGGATATCCAGGTATTCCTAGGCATGGTAGCTATTATCATCAGTTTATCCCCCATTTTGCCAACCTAGCTGAGCTACTATTCTACCCTCTGCAGAAGAATGTGCCATTTAAATGGCGGCCTGAACAAGAACAGGCTTTTAATGCTTTGAAAACTGCTCTATGTACTAAACCCATTCTAGTCCACCCATGTTTTGACCAACACTACTTTTTGTTTACAGATGCAAGTGATGTTGCCATTGGGGCTATCCTAGCCCAACATGATGAAAACCAAGTTGACCATCCCGTGGCCTATTTTAGAAGACGTTGAGTAAAGCTGAACAGAACTACAGTCTTACTGAGAGGGAGTGACTGGCTGTCTTGCTAGCCATCAAACATTTCTGGCCTTATCTCTACAGTACTCACTTAACTATTGTTACAGACCACTCCTCGCTCTGGTGGCCTCAGAAAACGAAGGACCCAGATGGCTGACTAGCCAGGTGGGCTTTACAACTACAGAGCTATAATTTCACCATTGTCCATCATGCAGGCGCAATTCACCAAAATGCCGATGGCCTCTCCAGGATGCCATTGTTAGCAACCTTGACCCCCAAGGAGGACTGTATGTATAATTTAATAGGTCATCCTGAGCAGTGGGAATTGGAAACTCCCAAGATCCAACCTGAACTCCAAAAGATAACTTGTGACACTCAAATTAAGGATGAGCTGCTCCCAACAAGGTCAATAAGAAGTGGCTCCCTTATGTCCGTCCCTCTTCCTGAACTGATGTTATTCTAGAGGGCCAATCTACTGTGGGACGCGGGGAAGTTAAGAAAGCTCACAAATGGCTGAAGTTACGATGTTACTGGGACTGAATGATGGAAACTATACAAGAGGTCTTGGAGGCAAGTATGACTTGCTAATCTCAAGAATGAGCCAATATTTGATTCCAACACTCAGTTGTCACCCTGGCTGGGCCCTTCAATGTAGCTAGCATTGATGTGGTGGGCCCTCTTCCCACTTGGTTGCACGGACATAAGTGTATTATCCTACCCATGGGCCACTTAACCAAGTGGGTTGAAGCGATTTTGGTCCCAGCCGCCACTGCCAAAGCCACAAATCTCTTCCTGGTTTGATCCGTTTTCATCCAGCATGGGTTCCCTCAAACCTTACTTTTGGACAATGGGTTGAACTTCACAGGTAGTACAAGAACTTTTTTTTTAGTACTAGATGGTCCTAGGTAGTACAAGAACTTACCTCGCTATTTTGGCACTACCCAGAGTTTCACTTCCCCTTATCACCCATCTACTAATGGGGCGGTAGAGCGAGCTAATACTCTTATTTCCATTTTATGAATGTTGGCCGCCTTGGATCCTGCCCGTTGGAACCACTACCTACTCAATGCTTTTCTTGCCTATAGGGTAAGCTACCACCGATTATCAAGATGTCCCCATTTAAGCCCTAAACGGGTGTGCACTTCAGCTACAAAAAGCGTCTAGCCATTGCTTGAGACCTCCACAACTGAGAACTCTGAATTAACTATGAGGGCCTTAGCTGAAGAAATTGTCCAGCTTCAAGCCCTAGCCACACAAGAAATCATTGCCACTACAGGAAGAGAGAAATCCCAATTTAATCTCGACTGACCCTCTTTACCAACTTTCCAATTAGGTGATCTTGTTTCCTTCTATCACCATTGACCTGGAGGCCAACAAAATAAGCTAGACGTTCTTTGGTCTGGACCCTATAAGGTCATTCATAAGGTGAAGTCTGAGTACTCCATTTCCAATGTCAACCAGGGAACCGTGGTCAATCGGGTGCATGGCCAGTTCCTTCATCTGTATACCCCCCTCTGACAAGATATTGAGGGGGCGTTGTCAGGATTTGAGATAATAAACAAAATAAATTCCCTATTTCTGAATTGATCCATAATGAGTCAACTCTCATACCTATTTGAACGGAAAGCACTTCAGGATTCTCATCCCCAATTCCTGAGTCATGTGGGGCGATGTTTCCACCAATTCAGACAGGTGGACAGCAAAATACACTGAGGATGACCATGAGTTAGTCAATTCAGAAGATCAGGAAAAATCCTCCCACTTGTACCAAAACCCGCCGGTGCATCAAATCTTTCACTTGTGTGCTGGCTCTCATTACTTTCGCTGAGCATCCAATTGCTCAATACGTTGAGGTGATGGACACCACTGGCCTCATAAAATGAAGAAAACCCACAACTATACCTCTTATGCCCCATGTCACTGATGCTCCTACCCCAATGCTGTCCGCCATGGCCCACCAGCTAAAGTGGGCGCCAGATAAAAGTTTTGCCAAAAATTCCTCATCTTCTGATATGGCTTCCTAGGCTGTTAGCTGAGGTGCCATATTAGGAAATTTCTATATCTGAGAATCCCATTGTTTGGCCAATTTACAAATAAAGATGCGTGGCGACTCCCCCTTTTGGATTGGGCATCACTAGTGCTAAAAGATACCATGAAAGATCCTGAATGTATGGGGTCACAACAATCCTTTAGGCACAGTGTCCCCACTCACCCTATAAATATTGACACCTTTTAACCTGATAAATTATTCAGTGTTCTAACTATCTTTCTATATCCTTCTCATCCTTTTGCGAATTTGTAGCTTTGAGCCACCTTTGGACCTCAGTGACAGTCTAGAGAATTGTAACGCTGACAGGGTTTGATAGAGCCACAACTAAATGTTGATATTTAGGGCTTGCCAACCTTATGCTTGATAAAGGTAAAAAAGCACCTAATACTTCATTAAAAGTATAAACCATCAAATTCCAGTAGCCTTTCTTTTGTGATCATTAATGTATTTTCTTCACCGCCATGTCCCACAGTTGAATGTCTTTCAAGGATGACTTCAGTCATTAGGAAGGGAATATATATGGAGGCCACTTTCAAACTACTTTCTTGTATGACATACACTCTTGGATCTGAGTATCTCTAGTCATATGTCGAAACTTAGTTTGGACCTCAGGGGCCTCAAAATCCCTCCAACAATCCATACAATTAGATTTCAAAACCAATTAGCTTCAGGGCCAATACACCAAGTATGGTCATCCTTGAGGCCTGTCCTCATTTTGATGAATCGCCCCAGAATGATGGAAAATGACAAAGTTATATTATGTAGGCTTAAGGCCCATCTAATTAATCTATTATCAGGGTACTTCATTTGTTGTAACTACAGGAAGAAGAAGTGGTCAGTGATTACCAAAATGGGTTTCATACAAATATGGTCAGAAATGTTTTATTGCCGGTAGTACCACTAATCACTCTCATTTGGTAACACTAGATCTTATTCAGCCTTGCTCAAGGTTTTTTAAAAACCATAAGACGGACAACTTTATTTTTATCAAATTGAGCTAAGATGGCTCCAACTGCCACTTCACTAGCATCAGTGAATAATAGAATGGGTGATCAAACCGCAGGTGAACTAGGAAAGGTTTTGTACAGAGGGCCGTTCTCAACATTTTAAAGGCCTGTTACTTCTCAGCTCGCATTTAAAAGGAACCCCTTCCAGTAAATAGATAAAAAGAGGCGTAGCAAGGTCAGCAAACCAGGGGAAAATTGATAATAGTAACCCACCATGTTAAGGGAAACTTATATACCTCTAGCTCTAGGGCGTGGCATCCTTTTAATGGCTACAAATATATATGGAACAGGGGATGGCTTTTTAAGAACTTATGTTTTTAGTAATTCCACTTTAGAAACTCTCTTTCCGCTCGGCATAACTTTCTGAGAAAATTACATGAAATAATAAAAAGTAAATCTTGATCACCCGTTGTAGTTTTGCTCTGATGTCCTTTGATTATCCGCTGGCTGCTCCAGTGTGGGGCAGTGGCAAAACTCCCTCCACCATTTTCCATCCAGCAGGAATTGCGCTTGGACTGGCTCACCCAGTCATTCCAAACCCATAGTATAATTTGTTCCTCCCAAAGATCTTAACACCCACCTTACTCATACCCAAGAAGTACCTTGCTGCCCCCTGGTGCTCCCCCAGAGCAACATGTGCTATAGCCTAAGGGTCAAATATGGGAAACTCTTCCCATACATGACCAAGCCATTATTGAAATGGCACACGCGGTGATGACACCTGCCAGATTTATAGATTTTTCACCCCTACAAGGGGTGTTTTGACCTCATCTTCAAAAGTGAAGCTGATGCTGCCACTGCAGTAAATGTGCTCCTGGTATTACAGGGCACCCCTCTTCCCACAACTTGGACCCAGCTCCCAGCGGACACCACTTTGGTGTTCCAGTTTGCTGGTTTGCCCACCCACCTCCCCTGCAGTGCTCCACCAGAAGCAGATGGATGGTTTGGAAGCCTATGGCTCCAACCCCATCTTACAATTTGTGGTCCCAAATGGGACCACACACACTCGCTGGGCCTTGGGCATATGCCATGATTAGCCCTGAAATTAGAAAAATTGCCATGTTGATTCCCTCTCGTGCTGTTACTTCTTCAGCGCCCAACCATTCGTTTTGGGCCTGCATCAAGGGTGGGCGGATGATCTGTCCAAAATGTTTTGAGTTGGACCACTTGAAACGCAAGTTCCCCTCCTTGGCCACTTCTGATGAATCAGACTACTCATCCACTGACCTCCAATCCGCCACCCACCCTGTACAAGTTCCAGCATGGGGTATGATCCTACCTCCCCCTCCCCCAAAGCCTGTTGCTGCAGCTGCACCTGCAGCCACCTATCAGCCTTCTCCTCGCCCCAATGCCACACATAATTCTCCAATCAAGCATTGGATTGGACCCCAGTTCAATACCATGCTTCCTCCACAAATCAACCAAACCTCAACTATACGCCAATTCCTCAATTTAATTCACCCAGAACCATGGGAGTTATTGACTGAAATTGATGAATCAGTTAAGCTCATTGAAGAACCATCTCTGCAAATTGAGCAGTTCATTAATGCAGAATGGGACGCCATTAACCTCCCGCGACTATATACACCACAGCCAAATGCCAAATCATTTTGCAGTGATCACCAGCTTGCAGGTGAAGCATCTGCAACACCAGATTGTCGTCCCCTTCATAAAGCTGTCGCCAAATCAGTGGCTATGCTCACAGGAGGAATTCCACCTCCTGTTATTCCTGAAAGGCTTACTCAAAAGAGTAAAATCACAGTGAAACAATTACATAAAAATGTTGACAACACTATCCAGAACGTGGTAACTGTAGCACGGAATTCTAAAGCTAAGATTACCCAAACCAATATCGCCACATTTGTTAAACTCCCAGACGCCCGCAATAAAGCTGAAAAAGCTTTAGCTGAATATATCAGTGCCATTTTCTTAGCTGGCAATTTTTATGAAATACCAATTATAAGCAATATTAAACCACATGCCGCCAATGCCCTGACGTCCTTACTGTCTGCCTTGACATGTACCTTATTCTGGGAAGAGGAAGCTGCTGCTGAAGATGAGCCTCCCAATCCCCCTCCCCTTCTGCCATGGAGGGATAAGCGGTTTCCGCTGCCCACCTGGTTGTTTGTTTGGTTTGAAGTGCTTCACTCAATCCGCTCATTTGGGCGTTTTGTCTGAACCAATTAGTTACGTTAGTTTTTAGTTTTACTTTTAGTTTCAGTAATGTACATCCCGTGGTTAGCTTACCCCAAATAAATCATTAATTCCATTTTAGATTGGAGAAAAGATCATTGTAAAGGTTGTCAGACATTTTCCCTCACAGCTGAACAAAAAATGTCTTAGGTCGATTTCAGCTGAAAAAGGGAAATGACAGCTATTTGTAATTATCTGAGGATATTAAGAGCGATTCTGTTTAGCTCAAAGACAATGCTATCAGAGATATCAGCCAAAAGACCATGGCCAATTCTTGGTGGAACCCCGTTTATTGGGGTAACCCCAGTTTGAAACCTACACAGGCACTAATGGGAAAATCAAATGATCAGATTTCACCAATTGCACATCAGACTTTGGGGCAACCAGTGGAAGATACTCCCCCAACCATCACCAAGCCCGTCACAACACCTATGTGGGGGCCACCCCCTTTATAGGTGTGGCAGAGGTCCCTTGGGGTGAAAGAACTTTACTTAGTGGTAGTTGAAGTTCATAAAAACCTTACCACATGTTTGCGTCTTGTCCCAAACCCCAATCATCAACTTCCCAAACAGTAATTCACATCTCCTATGATCTAATAGGAGAGTTTCGCGTATTTCCTATTTCAGAATGCATCGCAGCTATTCTGAAAATATACTCAAATTCTCCATCCCTTGAAACCAGTTTAAATACAGATTGGGCGGATATCAAGGTGATCTCTTTTTGTATTGTACCCCGTTTACTAATAAATTTTTTGAAAAACCAAAAATTTTATTTGCAAATTTTTTTAAAAATTAGTTAACTTTTGTGGGATCCAGCAGCGTTAGAACCAGCGAGCACCCCAAAAATCTGGATTCCTACAAAGGTATAAATTTAAAATAAACCTTCTGTCAGAAAATCGCTTTTCCAACTCTAGGGGCTCCACTAGTGTGCCAGGGCAACCAGTATGGATACTGAATGACCTTGCAGTTTTGCCTTCATAGGCGTACTAACCCCCTATAAGTTTACGTTTAACCCACCAACCCAGTAGACAAACTTCGTCTTAGCCTCATAATTCCTTTTGGGAGCACACCAGTGGTCCTCAGCCCCCTTCCTGGGTGGCCCAACCCCTTGCTCCTTCTCCCTCATGACCAATCGCCAGCTCCTCTTGGGTGTGCCCTGGTGAGTCCATCCCCCATCCTGGGTATCTATGGCACTCCTGTGCTGCACCACCATCATGGCTGACGGCCATCAGCACATCATTGTTGGTTGCCAGTTGTCCAGGTTCCCATCAGTTCCTCATAAAGCTGAGGTATGAGAGCTGGCAGCATTGGCCACTCCAGGCGCATCACCTCGCGCCTACTTTGGGATTTCCAGTACCACCCCTACCCACTCTAGTGGCTCTTTCTACTTCAAATATATAAAAAGTGGGCGATAGTGAGATTTTTATTTGGAGGGAAGGATGACTATCTATACTCTAGGCTACTGCGCCTATGAAAACCCCTCAGCCAGCCAAGCTGGAACTTCAACCAGTTGTCAGTTGTCCAGGTAACTATTTACTCCCATTCCACTCATCCTGATCATTAAGTATTAGGTCAACTCATCCTCAGCATGTGTTGCAGTCAGCCATATATCAATTACTATTATTAAAAATAACTTCAAGCATCCTTGGCATAATTCACTGGTACTTCAATTTTAGACAGAGAAATTAAAATTGTACGATTTATAAACAAATAAGTTTTCTTTTCACCAGAAAATCCCACAATCAGACTCATATGGCAGTTGCCATCGAGCTAAGAATTTGCAAACTCAGATTTGATGCAGTAAAGTCATTGTTATATGGTTGATAATAATACATCAGCTTTCTTCCAGAAAATCACGCAACCACCTACAATTTACAGTTGGCGTTGATCTAGGAATCCATTGAGCCTAAATGATTAATAATATAAAATTAGATAATATTGAACTAGGCAATTAGCCAGCAATCACGCCTGATTAACTGACACCCCTAATTATGTATTATTGGGAGGAACCCATCTGGTTAATTTTCTTACAGTCATAATTGTGAGAAACAACCCTACAACAAACTAGGCTGTCTTGTTTTAGCAATGATGCCCAACCCAAAAGGGGGAGCTTCCATGCATCTTTTTTTGAATGAGCCAAATAAAGGGATTGTTAGAAATAAAAAATTCTTGATATAGCTCCTAAGTTATCAGCCTAGGAAGCCATATCAGAAGGCGAGGAAGCTTTGGAAAAACTTTTGTCCAGCGCCCTCTTTAGCTGGAGGACCATGGCAGATAGCATAGTAGTGGGGGCATTAGCGGCATATGGCATGAGGAGATATAGTTGAGGGTTTTCTTCATTAATGAAGCCTAACCACTGACGCTATTCTGAATCTGAATTTATTTGAGGTACGCCAACCAGGGAATGACTTCACCAAAACGGAAACGCCAAAAACAAACCAAACCAAACATGATCAAATGGCCAAAATGAGCAGCAAGACACAAAAAACGAGAAAACAACCAACCAGGTGGTACAGCGGCTAGCCGCTTAACCCATCATGGCGGAAGGGGAAAGGGGATCAGGGGTCTCATCTGCTGGTTCCTCATCGTCATACTGAGTGCAGACCAAGGCAGAGAGCAAGGGCGTGGTGTTATCAGTAATATGTGGGACATGTTCGCAGAGGACCAGTTGTTTGGATAAATTATTTTTAGTATAAATCGCACCCAAAAAGTGGATAAGCATTTTTCCGCTTGAACTCAGATGGCAGAAAGTTGGGAGAGTAAAGAGGAGCTAAATTGGGTAGCTATTTGTTGTATTGTGAAGCAGAAATCACTTTCTGAATGGCATCTGTGGCATGTTTGTGAAGCTGAATGATGGCGTTTTTGCTCTGTGGGGCCTAGTATGGGGTGAGAGTGGGAGGGGAGACTTTTTGTCAAGCATTATCGCTGTGTGGGCAACAGCATTGCGGATAAAATACATGTCAGGTTGGGCAACTGCTGCCACAGCAAAATGATGTTGTGTGCATAACATATCAATTGGCCATGGGACATAAAAGCGCCAAGGGATCTCAATGGGGGTTTGTAACGGGATAAATTCTTCCATATTGACTTCAGAATCTTCAATAGATTACTCATTTCATTGGTTTCATCCAATGTGGCCCATGGGTTCACGTCATACAAATACTCTTTTTCCACAATAGGGGTGGTTGAGGCCGGCAAATGGGTTTGGGCACTGGATTGAACCATTTTCTTAAGCTGATTCATGATTGGTTGGAGCATTAGTGGCACTGGGCTTAGGAGGGACCTGATTCACTGCTATGGGTGTGGGAGTGACTGTTTTTGGAGTAGGGGTAGGATTGAACCTCATTCTGAGAGGGCTGTGGGGCAGTAGGCAGATGGGGAACTAGTGGCCAAGTCTGCTGATGCAGCGGAAGCAGCAAGGTAGGTGCAGCTATGCTTTGAGTAATCCATCTCAAAGCAAGATGAGCAGACGGTTCACCCACCCTCAAGATGGGCCCAAAACGGGTGGTCAGGGCAGATGCAATAAAGGCACGAGGGGGAAGCTGCTCCACAATTTTAGTAAAGTTAGTGCTGACCATGATGAATGCCAGAGGCCCAGCAAGGCATGTGGTTCCACTGGGGACCACAAATTGAAGGATGAGGTTGGAGCCATAGGCTGTTAAACCTTCCATCAGCTCCTGATGGAGCACCACATGGGGAAGGTGAGTGGCAACCCAGCAAACTGAACCACCAACGTGGTGTCAGCATAGAGTCAGATGCATGTTGTGGGAATTGGGGTGCCCTGGAAAACCAGGGGCACAGTTGCTGCAGTGGCAGCATCAGCTTCATACATGAAACTTAGATCAAAATATCCTTTATAAAGGACAGAAATCAATGAACCTGGAAGATTGCATCACCACCTGTGCCATTTTGATAATGGCTTTGTCTGCATATGGGAACAACATCCAATATTTGACCCAAAGGCTGAAATGCATGCGTGAGTGGGGGAGTATGAGAGGGCACAGGGCACCATCTGGGATTGTGTGAGGTGGATGGCAAGATCTTTTGGTGGAACAAACTGACCCAAGAATTTGTTATGACTAGATGAACCAGTCTGAGCGCGTTTTCCACCTAATGGAAAAAGCTGGGTGGAGTTTTGTTGCTGCCCCACATGGAAGCAGCAGGCTGTGGGGCCATGGGCATCAGTGGGTCAGTGTTGTGGAAAATTGGATTACAATCATTTTTTAAAATAAATTTAAAATTTGCTCAAAAGTTGGTTTGAGTGGAAAGAAAACCTCCACTGAAGCAATTCACATTCTCTTAATTTATGGCCATTGACTCTATGGCCTCAATTGCCATATCACCTCCTTCTTTTATTTTAGTGTACTATTTTCATTGCCCCATGCCAGCGTAAAATAATTGGTAATAGGGTCCTATATTTATTATGGCCATCCGCTGGTAATTTAATTACATCTGGTGTATTGCACCTTATTATGGAAATGCCTTGAGCCCTAGTTATTCACCTTCCACCTAATTTGGATGTTAAAATTTTAGTACAACATTCTTGAATGCTGCTTAGTAACCATGGAAAGCACCAATGAGAAAATGGTTAGAAGAAGGTTATCTGTGCAGGATGGCCATCAAAAAGGGGATCTTTACTAGAGAAGTTATGAGAACCTATGATAGGATTACTTAAGCAAGCCTTTGTGCTACTGGCAATACTAGATATTACAGTGTGCTCTATCAAATGACTAATAAAAGCTTTAATATTGTAAATAAGGTTTATTCGGTAAATTTTTAATCTAGTCTACTGTCCTTAAACATTACCTTGTGCTTTTATGTTTAGATAACCTGTGGATTTTGAATCTGGAGCCCCTGCGCCAATTTCAACATTTGGTGCTCACTACAGGGGCAATGCCTTGTTTCTCCACGCATCATAGTTTGCCAGAATGGATACTGGTTATTTAGTTGGGAACCACCTTCCAGTAGAGTTAGCACGTTCTTAAATGTTGAGTGGATAACCATTAGACCCTATCACATTGTTTTTTCAAGGTTTTCTAAAATGAGTGAAATTAAAAAGCTCACGTTGCCTACTTTATGATATCATATCAGGTCATGATTGTCATATAAAGACTTAGTAAAAGCTATAAAAATTCATCAACTCCACCTAGACGGCCTTAATACCAATATGGACAGAGCTGTTTGCTCCATTACTACTTTTAATCAGGGATAGACTCTTTATGTGTAAAACTTAAAACTCAGGAACAGAATGCAAGGTCCCTAATGAGTAAAACATCACTTTAAAAGCGAACTATCTGACCATTAACCAAGCAATTGTTAATATGGAAATCACGTATCAGGCAAAACGCCAATATCTTTGTGAAATGATTAATCAATTTAATTTTAAGATTAATCAATATATTTGGAAGTGTTGCCTGTGTCAAGTTGCTCCAGAAACTCTTCCAACAGAACATGATAGTAGTGAAAGTGGCGTGGGTTACATGTAACTTACCTGCTGTTTTCTCATCCATTATGACCATTTGTGCTTTTATGTGCGCCCTGATGCTATGGCAGATCAAAGTTGTGTCACTTCCACTCCTCATATTTGTATCCTGGAAAGACAGATGGGGACCTTACAGGCTCTTTAGCCCAAAAGTCATGTAAATTGATTCCTGGTTAACCCTCTTAATTTACCAAAGTTCAATAAGAGGGCAAGTGTACAAATTTTCTTAATTACTTTTTGAGTTTAGTATGGGAGGAGCATCTTAGTCCTTTAAGCTGGCAGCGGTAATAAATTTTTGGAGTATGAAAATCATGAGTTAGCGATGCCAATGCTAAAGTAGGATGGCATGTCCTACTATAACACCAAAGACCTTTTTGTCAAGGAGTCCAGCGGAGCTGAAAGGATGATCACTTGTAAGATGAAATTCCTTATTATCTTTTTTAAAAGAGATGAACCTATCCAATTATTTGCTTCGCGCTTCTATTTGGAGGCGCAGACACTATATGGGGATAAATTTATAAATTCTTTTGATGCTTAAATCGCTCTTCACCACACATGTGAGCCCTACACGGAAATGTATTAGGTTCCAATACCAGTCAAGAATGAGGAGAATGATATTACCCAAATGGTAATCTCTTTCTGCTAAGCATCACTTTTCAAAAATCAATTCAGCCTGAAATTTAGCTCCACTAAAGAGATTTACAAAAACCATTAGCAAATATGGCGGGAAACCCCGCAAAAGAACCCGCAGGCTATGCCAAACGAGCCAGCACCACCCTCAAACGAAGCAACCCTCAGTTACCCACCTCAGGGTCAACCAGAATCACCCGCTCTCAAGCAGCAGCCATGAAAGCAGGCACCACCCCCCAACCTGGAGCTACTCCAACTAGCGCCAGTTCACCTGATCGCACTTCTGCAACCTGCACGCTTAACAGCTCTGTGTGCGCTGCCTCCCACCAACCCGCTGGGCCCCCTCCAACCAAGGAGGCCATCACTCACGCTGTTTTAATGGCGTCTGCTCAGTTGAATGCAACTCAGGCCATCCAGACATTCACCTCCCCCATTGTGTCAGCTAATTCAGCCCCATCTATTATTGCTGACGCCATGTTTCTGGCTCCCTCCATGAGGGGCGATACCCAGCTACCTGGCCCCCAAATCCTCAGATGTAATGTTGGATTAGCCGCACATTCTGGTTCACTAAGCACCAAATCGGGACAATCTACTCTTCCCAATGAGGATTCAAATGGTTCGGATTTTGGAACTTCACACCAGTTCCAATCTCACCCGTCCCATTTAAACCCCATAATCGGCACTTCTCAAGTCGGCACTTTATCTCAATATGCTGAAAACGACCAATTCACCAATCAGCCAATGAGTTTTGCCCACGAAATCACAGCAAATACTCGGGCTGAATTTACCCAAATAGATTGGGATGGTGATGAAACATCGCCCTCCTCCCAATTGGCTGGAGTTAATTCCAATCTGGATGGGACTCCCCAATTTAGCGAGGCCCAACAATCACCTGGCCCCCAAACCCTCGGATGTAAGGTTGGATTAGCCGCACATTCTGGTTCACTAAGCACCAAATTGGGACAATCTACTCTTCCCAATGGGGATTTAAATGGTTCAGATTTTGAAACTTCACACCAGTTCCAATCTCACCCGTCCCATTTAAACCCCATAATCAGCACTTCTCAAGTTGGTACTTTATCTCAATATGCTGAAAACGACCAATTCATCAATCAGCCAGTGAGTTTTGCCCACAAAATCACAGCAAATACTCGGGCTGAATTTACCCAAATAGATTGGGATGGTGATGAAACATCTCCCTCCTCCCAACTGGCTGGAGTTAATTCCAATCTGGATGGGCCTCCCCAATTTAGCGAGGCCCAACAAACCGCCCCTCAATTTAATATGACGCCAGCAACTGCTGTAACATTCCAGAAACAAGGGAACTCCGCAAACTTGTCCAAACCACCAGCTCACACTCAACCTGCAATTGCAGCCCAAAGCAAACACAAACGTACCAAAGGAGCCACTGGGGCGTTGCAAAAAACTCTGGCACCAACGCTACCCAAAGCTGATCCCCGTGAAGTGGCATTTATTGCTGATGTTAAGAAGAAATGGGCCGAAACTAGAGCGCAAAAAGCTCTACCTCGCTCAACCCTCTCCCACGCAATTCGCCTTTATTATGGGCATAACCCTGTTTAATTCTATACAGAGAATTACTTCTCATACTTTGCAGCGATTGCGGAGACATTCCCTATTAACACCACCATCCATGAATCAGTGGAGGGCCACTACATCGATGTGGGCTTCACTGAAGCTGCCCTTGCTGACCATGCTGCCACCCTCCAGGTCAATACTTCACGCGGATCTCTTCGCATCTCCCGCACACGCTCTCACCTGGAGAAAATTTCATGGGTTACTTTTTCCAACCTACCAACGACTGTTGATCCTGAGTCTCTTAAACTGGCACTCCATCGTGGTTTAATGGAGTTTGGGTCTGTTCTTTCAGTGGACTTTAGCGTCCCCTCTTACTATGCTCCCACTCAAAGAGCTCGCACTGCTAGGGCGTCGTTCATCCCCTCCCCCACTGTATCCCGCAACATTGAGGTTATTCCTCGTGTGGCGGTAGTTGGGGCATGCCCTGAGTTCTTTCGTTGTTGACCCTGATCAGGCGCGCCCCCGGTGTTCATGGTGTAACGCCCTTGGACACTTGTATAGTGACTGCACAACTCGAAAACAAGCCCTCTTAGCCACCACCCAGGGGCATAAACCAGGCCAAAAACGATCCCACGTGGCTGCAGCAGCAATTCCACAACCCACACAATGGGTTCCCGTTCAAGACCTGTCCCCTGAGGCCTTACGCCTAGCAGTTGAAACAGCTAACCCCACTATTGGTATGGGATACCTTCGCGCTCATGCCCCCCTTCCAATGGGCACCCCCTCCAATCTCCCAGAGTCAACTCCCTCTCTCACCAAGCGCAAGGCATCTCCCACAGGGTGCCCCTCGTCAGCCACCCCACTCAGGGCTCCGCGGCACCCCCACCAACCTCCACCAGCGATTTATCGCATCAACCCTCAGCTCCCAATGGAGCTATGCCCACCAGCATGGACTGGCAACTCGCGGCCTGCGGTAGAAGTGCCACCTCAAAGAGTCCTACCCCAACCCTACAGCCCATTTCGCGCGGATCCTTTGCAGTGTTGGAGGAAGTGAATATGGACTCAGACTCATCAAATGGGGACACCGCGGAGGTCACCATTGAGCACCCTCAGGTCCTTCCCCTGCAACGGAGCGGGGCAGCATCCTAGGCTGGCTTACTAGGTCCTCCGCCCCCCACCCTCTCCTTCCCCTCAGAACCCTCGACGCTCCTCACGGATTACAGCTAATAGTCAAGCTAAAGGACTCAAAACTAGCCTCCTCACAGCAGCAGGTTTAAGCGCTGGCAACCCCCTATGACATGGAGGGGAACAGCTATGAGTCCCCATGGCAGCACCCTGGCCCTGCAATCCATCAACGCAAATGGGTTGCGGGACTTTAAGTGGAGAGCCCGCCTCCTCCGAAACTTCAGGTCATCACAAATTGACATCGCTGCTGTCCAGGAGCCCCATATCCTCCCCCACGAACAATCTGCATGGAATGAACAGTTTGGAGGCAACTCCTTCTGGACAAACCATGCCGCCCTTATTGTTTTGAATCCTCGGGTTAAAATCCATTCTTTTTCACAATATCTAGGTGGCCGCCTCATACTGGCCAAACTCACAACTCCTGACTTCTCCTTCTTCGCTGCAAGCATCTACCTGCCTAATGCAGGTCAGGAGCAAAATCGGCTCTTGGAAGAGCTCCTCCAACTCAATCTCCCACGGAATACAGTCCTCTTAGGAGATTTCAACACAACCATAAGTCGCGTCCGTGACTCTTACCCCCTGCAGCAAAGGAACGCCCTGGATCAAGTCGCCTCCAGGATTTCCTTCGCCTGAGTGGCTTTATAGATGCGCTTCCACCCTCCGCGTCTGGCCTAGGTTGCATGACTAGGATCCAGTATGATGGAGGAGCTTTCCAGTCAGCGTCACGCATAGATATGGCACTGATTGGCCCCCTGCTAATTGGCCGCGTCTCCTCTCCCATCTCTCGTGACAACCATCTGAGTGATCACAGGTCACTCACCGTTGTCCTCACCACCACACTTAGACCGTCGCGTAGGTTCTGGCCTAGGGTTGCCCCAGCTCTTCTCAACAACCCCTTCACTAAGGAGAAGCTGTCTATGACCATCCGGGAGACTCTCACCTCCCCCCATCCCACCTGCTTGACCACAAGGCTAAATGGGCGGTGACCAAGGAGGGCATCATCCGCGTTGCTTACAACTGTGCCAAAGCCCATATGACTGCAGCTCGCGCCAGAGTAAAAGGGCGGAAGCCAGAATCAGACATCTAGAGCGAAACTGCCAGCCTTCGCCCTCTCCCAAATTGTTGGAAGACTGGGAAGCGGCGCAGGAAGCACTCCGCTTGGAGCTCACACTGCAGGAAGAACGAGCAGCAAACTTTACAACATCTCGTTACTATGCTCAATGGGAACGCCCCACCCGCTTTTTCTTTCAGAAACAGAAAGCCCGTTCAACAGCGCAGGATATTACTGCACTGAAGATTGGCACTACAACCACTTCAGACAAGGAGGAAATCACGCAGGAACTACACCGCTTCTACTCCAGCCTCTTCCATGCCACCCAGGTGGACCCATCGGACATCCAAGACTTCCTGTGGCGGGCTCCAGAGCCGCCCATTGACCCACGGGCTGATGAGGCTCTACTGGCGCCTATTTCCATCCAGGAGGTGATGGAAACCCTTCTGAAATCCCCACGGCTTAAAGCCCCAGGCCCAGACGGAATACCCTTTGAGGTGTACCTTCTGGAACCTGCAGTGATAGCCAGAACCCTCCGCGACCTCTTCGCTGCACTCTTGGTGAATGGCGAGGTCCTCCCCGACTCCAGAGGCTCAATCACGACCCTCATTCACAAGAAGTCAGAACGTGAGAACCTGGCGAACTGGCGCCCCATAGCGTTGATCAACACAGACCACAAGCTCTTCACGAAGCTTCTGGCCAACAGCATCACCAAATGGGTGTCACCTCGCCTCTCCCCATCCCAGTACGGTTTTATTCCGGGGAGGTCGTTATGGGACAACTATAATGACCTTCACGTGACTTTGACTGCTAACTCTCGTAAGGTGAATGGCTTTGTGGCTCTCCTGGATATGGAGAAAGCATATGATCGGGTAGCCTGGAAGTATATTGATGCTTCCCTGGCCCGCTTCCATCTCCCACCCGCAGCTAGGCGCTGGATATCAGCGCTCTATGACCAGCTCCACACCAGAGTCCTGGCGCCAATGGGTTTTACAGTGGCAGTACCAGTTGGACAAGGTCTCCGGCAAGGGGACCCCCTGAGCCCTATCCTTTTTAACATCACCCTTGACCCCCTCTTGGCCTCCTTACAGGACAAACTAACAGGGATTCTGGTCCCAGGTAAAGCCCCCACACGCACCATGGCATTTGCAGATGACACTGCCATTGCATTTGGCTGCCCTGGGGATGTTGCCCTCGCTGCTGTGACCATTGAGAGGTACACCAAGGCGTCCAACGCCATGGGTAACACCTCCAAGACAACAGTTGTGCAGGTCGGCTCCCCCACCTTCCCCCCACCATTTGGTATTGAACCTGAGCGCGGTACCTTCTGTCACCTGGGCGTTTTCACCAACCAACAAGGAGTTGCGCTTAAAGACAATGAGGACTTGCTCCTTGCAGCAGTTAACTCCAGGATTGCCAGCTGGAACTGGCGGCACATCACCCCCCAGGGTCGAGCTCTGATGGCCAATGTGTTCCTTCTCTCCAAAGTCTGGTTCCTAGCGCACGTCTGCCCATTCACAGATGCCTTTTATACGCGGATCAATGTACTCCTCCGCTGTTGGATCTGGGGCTCAAACCATCCACCAATGGCCCTCTCAACCATTGCCCGACCCTGCAATGAAGGGGGCCTAGGGCTTCTGGACACGCGATTCCACGCCACCACAATCTTCCTGAAGTTCCTATGGCCGATTGTCTGCTGGGACGCGACACCCATGCCCCAATGGGCGCCCGCCCTCCGCCAGTCAGTGTCAGCAGCTCTGGGTCTTCCTAGAGCATCTCTGACCTCATTAGGGAGTGGCTCACAAACCACCCAGGCCATCGCCTAAAACCATCCTCATCCCCCTACTGGAACCAGGCTCTCCTTGCCCTGAAACGAGTAGGCGCGCGGATCCACCATGCCTTCCCATACAGAAGGGAAGGCCCTGGCCTCAGCCCACGTCGCCATGCAATTGTGCACAATGGACAAGTTGTCACAACTCGCCTCAACCCCCAAGATCGTCCTCCCATCCGCCCAAGACTACTTGAGCTCCTCCCTCCCTCCGTGAGATTTGACCTTAAGGAATTGTGGAAGGACGTCTATCACCCCATCCTGTCAGCAAAGGTGTCCAACACCTTATGGAGGGTGCTCCACTGTTCATACAGGACAGGGGACCGGACTGGCCCTACCTTCCAGCACCAAAGCTGCCCCCGCTGTGTGGAGCCTATTGACTCCCACCTCCATCGTTTTTTCACCTGTCCAGGTGTCGCCGCATTTTGGCCAAAGGCCCGCGCGCTCCTCCATGCTCAGCCCTGGTCTGGACACCCTGTGCAAGACCTCATGTTTGAGCAGACATTGCCTGGTTGCCACCGACCCCTCCGTGTCCTCGCCTATGCCACAGCCATCTGGACCATCCATAACTCCTTCCTTCGTGCTGCCTTTGACCAGCAGGTGTGGACCCTTCCACATATGATCACCCACTTTCAGGTACACTTTGAGATGGCCCTGAAGGTCTGCACTATGTCGCCAACTCTCCCCCGCTCAGTTGTCACTGCAGCACGGCTCTGGCGCGCAAACCCCCTCTCTTTCTCGATGCCTCCTCCCTCCCCTTCCCTCGCCTCAGGCTCTTATATACATACATACACACACACACACACACACACACACACACACACACACACACACACACACACACACAAATATATATATATATATATATATATATAGCCCAGGCGTAATTCAATAAACATCGATGAATCCCCCTTGGGTTGGGACCATCTAGTACTAAAAAAAAAGATATTACCCAAATGGTGAATTATTTCCATCAGTGCACTATCAGTTTTGAAGATCTTAACCAAATTTAATGTGAGGTGTGCAACCAACCTACCTAGGGTATCTCCCTAATTAGGGAATTAACACAGTAATATGGCACTCATTCTGAGAGGCCAGATATAATTGGTTCAGTTGTTATCTTTGAAATAATTTGTGTCATTATGCCAACCATTGCCCTAACTCAAAGCATAGGGTTCAATTGGAAATTCATGGAGTAGCAGAATTGGAAGATTTAAGGTGGAGTAGAGCAGGGATATTATACATCCACCTCTTCAAAAAAATAAAGTGTGAAAAAATTCCTGACCCCATCTTCCAACTGAAGTAAGGATGACAATGATTTTTCACCTCTAGTGGTTCAGCGGGATATAACAGATGATATGGTAGTTGTGACTAACCTCTTCTCAAAAAGGTGAAGCCAAGCTGGTGCTTAAAAATGGTAGCAAAGCCTTATGTTCAACAGTTATTATTGCAAGAGATTCCAATTATATATGCCAATATCCCCCAATTAAATGGGGTTCAAGTGGCAATGGCTATTGAGGTTTTAATGGAATTAAGCCTCTTAGTTAGGCATAGAGATTCAACCTTTATTAAGTCAAGTGGACATTTTGGATTTCCTCACAATAAATTCTGGTAGACACTTTTTTCATAATGCATGTAAGAAAATCACTTTTCTGGTTCAGTGAGCTCTGCTGGTTGACAGGCCAGCTAGTATGAAGACTGGCTGACCCTTGCCGTTTTGCCTTAGGTGATTGGGCCAGCAGTGCTGGCTGACCCCTTGGCATGTCACCTGTGCCATTTGGAGATCCCCCAGCCTAAACCCCCAACCAACAAGAATAAACATAAACTTATATCAAAAGGGAGATTAGGCAAAGGGAGATATTTATTGAAAGGGAAGCACCGGGTATTTATATGTATATAGGGCTACTGCACCCATCGCTGACCTATTGGCTCATTGCAGGACCTTCCAGTCAATCACTCTCTCTTTCTCTTGCTGCGCTTCTATCTTCCCTGGTGTCAACCTTCTCGCCTCATCCTTCTCAATGATCACTTATTAGTTTTGGCTTCATCCTTAGCCTTCAGTCACCAGCGAGCTGTATAAATTTATATATAAATAATAATCAAATTGAATTTGACTTAGTAATTATACGCTAGAAAAATCCTCAGCTGCTCCATAACTTCAGAATAACTCAGCTTCTCACAGATGGCGCGTATTGACTCTCCTAGTCAATCAATTGGGGAATTGCCTTTCTCAGGTGACAGCTCAATTAACATATATTAGCATTGGAAACAACCTCAGCTACCTTGAACTTAGAATTGTTGAGTTCCACCAACATATACTAAGTTAATACAAATAATCATCCTTGGTTACTAGTTGCCGGTGATCTGTATACTAATTTGGGGCCATCAATTGGCCCCATTCAATCCTAACATTCCAATCTTGGTGGAATACAGATTTGGCTCAACCAATCTGGAAAGCAACTCACCATGCAATCATTAAACACTGCAAATTAGTCGATGAGCCATTCTACCAGGATTGGCCATTTCATCCCAAATATTGATAAACCATTGGAGGAATCCATTGGTTAAGAAAACTGACATTTCCCACCACTTAACCAGATGGTATTCCTCCTACTTCCATCCTCGGTGTGTGGGGCAGGCATCCAGGGCTTGCCCCTCCCTGCCACCAACAATTGCCAGATCACAACCTCTGGGTTGGGGTCACACCAGCATGCTCTTCCCCTCCCTGGCCAAACTGATGGCTCATCCCCGCCTTTTTCTCATCAACCTGTCAGCTACTCCAGAACCAACCAGCAGAACCCCTGTAGTGAGCACCACTGTTATAATCTTGGTGATATAGGCAATATACACTGAGAAGGTTGCACAGGGTAAAAGCCTGAGCAATGGACAGGTGGTATGAAGATTGTCAGTCCTCAAGACAACTTAATAAACTTAATAGAATATGAACGAATAACTCTGACAACACCACTTTTATTTATTGTAATATATTATGGAATCCTTCTGCTCCACTCACTTCTTCCTCTCAGCAAATAATCCTCCAGTTTCAATCTTCTCATCTCACTTATGTATCAGCTATTTTGGTCAATACTGAATCTTTTGCTTAGACTATTCTGTTCCGCTGTATTCTCATTGGCTTTGGCAGTCTACTTTTCTTAAATCACTATCACCTTATTTGAGGCGATCTACTAAATGTTTGTCATATGTTGACATAGCCTTATCACCTTATTTGAAGGCAATCCAATAATTATTTGTCCAAAGCTTGATATTACCCTATCACCTTATTTTGAGGTGATCTCAACAATATTATTACATTAATTGGTTCTGGCCAACCTCACCATATCCGCTGCAGCTATTTGGAGCTTATTGTCCAGTCATATCAGAATCTCAACAATGCACTTATATTAATATTTCAGCAAAATAAGCTAAAAGTCTGCGCAATTGTTGAAAGTGGGGAACTAGTTGAAATTTCTGTCCACTAAACTTGAAAGAGTCTGGGTCTAACTCCTGATATAGATCATTAAAATCTATGGTATTTTGGGCCCTCAGATCACAACTTCTTAAGGAGCATACGATGCATTGCCTCTGCAATTTGGCTCATTAATGATCTCCGCTACCACTATTGTTTTCCTAGACACTAATATGCTTCCTTATTGGGACCTCATTCATGAAACTCATAAAGTCTAAGCTGATTTCAAGTAGATTATTTTGGAAATTTCTTGGAAAAACCCTTTCATTATTTTATAATCATAAAGATGAAGTCAGAAACCTCAAAATAAGGGGTTTATTGATCTAGTATCTAAGGATTGTATAGTGCCTATAGGTTACCAGTGGATTTGTGGTGCACACACCAACTACCCAACCAGATTGTAGAATCTAAAAGCATTCTGATATGTGCCAATTGTATTTTGTAATTCCAGTGGCCCTCATTTTATTGTAAAAAAATTAAAATGAAGATTTTAAAGTATTATACAGCAAAAGGGAGGATACCCCAGTGGTAGAGTATGGACCTTCTACCACTGCCTCCAAAGTTCGATCCCAGTAATGGACTTTGGGTAGGGGATGATTTTGACTGTGTTGGTTTTGTGCACCAATGCCCCAAACTGAGATAGCAAATAGCAAAGGCGGTCCATGAAGTTCCTGGCCTATCATACGCCATGCATGGAGGTTTTCCAGGTTTATCCTCCTTTCCCATTTTCTTCACTTCCCTAATTGGTGCGGTATCATCCCCAGGTCAGCCCACCTCAAATAAAAAAGTATTATACAGCAAAAAATTTAAAGCCATTTAGTCATTCCAATTCTAAACCTGCCACTGCGCCTTGGATTACCTTCCTGACTATGGTAAAATTCAGGTACTACTATAAAATCTGTATGCATACCCTATTAGATAAAGTGGCATTAATTTTGTTCGCTTTTTTGCATCTGTTTCCAGTTGAAGAAGTTCAGACTATTCATGAATTTAGTTATTTTAATGAACTAGGCCTTAGCAGTGATATCAATTAATCTATTTTCTCTTTACTACCTTGAGAAAGCCTCTTTGGGTTTTCTGGGGATGAAAAAGACCAAGCGCTAGCTCTTTTTCAAAAAAAGCAGCGTTATTTTTTCAAAGGATGACTGTGATTTAGGTTGTGAACATGATGTGTGTGAAAATCAGCGCAGTGGCGTCATATTTCCAGTGCACAGGTTAAACACACACCATATAAAAGGTACTTTTTGAGGACATCAACCTTGGTTAAAAACTTTCAGAAAGCCTAATATCTGGAATAGGTTTTTATATACTTAAAACAAGGGAGCACATTGTAGTATTGGATACTGCCAGTAGTCCAGGGCTTGCTAATGGTATTTTTCCATGTTGGCACTCTCAGCTTTCTCAGGAAAAAGATCCCCTTCTCATTGGCAATCCTCCTCAGATATGCGCTCTTACAGAGATCTAATTGGTGCTTTCCATGGTTACTAAGCAGCACCTCTGAATGGCAGACTAAAATCATAATATTAAAATTGAGTCGAAAGTGAATAACTAAGGCTCAAAGTATTTCCATAAAAGATGCAATATGCTGGATGTAATCAAATTAACAGTGACCGCCATAATAAATATAGGACCTATTATTAATGACTTTACGCTGGCACAGGGGCACTGTAAGATAGTATGCTAAAATAAAAAAGGGGGTTATATAGTGATTGAGGCTATAGCACCAGTAGCTAATAAATTTAGGAATGAGAAATGCACCATCAGGGATTTAGGTATTCAATTAATAGTAAATTAATACTTTACCTTAACATATAAAAGCTGGGGCGCTTGTTTAAGTATTTACTATAGTAATCAAATCTACTATCTAATTATTTTTGAAGATTAACATTAAAAATAAGCTTTTCTTTCTCATAACAAACACTTTAGTTACTACAATTTGATTTGAACAGCAAATTTGGATAATTTCACACAGGAAAGATGGGCGACTCTATCAATAAAAATAATATAACATGGGCAAGCATCACAGCGAGTGGTGCACTTAACGGTACAACTAAGGGCAAGAAACGCCCTGGAGGGGGACCAGGAACCCAATCTGCAAAGAAATTGCAAACTCAGACACCGTCTGGGTTTATGGTATTCACTGTAAAGCATGCGCAATATATGTACATTCAGTTCAACCAACCCTTATCAAAGGTGGAACATGGGATCAGACTCTTCCTTGGGGATGAGTCACTGACCCTGTGGGAGAAAACATGTGAGGCACAGCCCTCACTTTTCCCTCACGCGGTGTATGTAGCCACCAACAACATGGGCTGTGGCTGGATCAATATTGGTTTTAAAACAGCTGATGAAGCTGATGCTGCAGCAAAAGTCTGTGTGGAAATTGCCCTCCCCAAGGGCAAAAGAATTGTGAGCACCGCGCGCACCAGATGGAAAAAAGTGAAAACTTTGTTCATCTCTTTTGACTCGCTCCCCACCAACCTTCCTTGTAAGGTAATTGAGGAGGAGCTCCGCAAAGGTCTCATGGCCTACAGAGAAATCCAGCAACTTGAATTACAGCAATTTCGCCTGATGCCCAACCTGTGCATAGGCAAAGCTATCGCTGTAATCAATCCCTTCCCAGAAGTGGAAAAGGACTTATCCAGAATTCCCCGCACAGCAGAATTTCACTTTGAAGATGGGGGCCAGTCAGCTGCGTTCTGAGTTACACCGGAGCGCGCACCGCCCATTTGCAACCACTGTGGCTCACTGGGCCACAAAGAACACGCATGCCCTGTGAAAGAGGGCTTAATGTAAAATGACTATTGTGAGGAAGCAATGGACAAAAATAATGAAAACTTCACCAAAATGACTGACGGTTACCACCCATTCCGCTGGGGTGAAGATGGACTATACTCCATCGTGGACCCAGTTACAAGCAAACAACGTAAAGTGGCACAAAAAGCCTGCAAGCAAGCAGCGGCTGAAGCAGCAGCACACGCGGAGTCTGCCATTAACCTCTGACAAATTTGGGAGGATATTTCAGATATTCACTGAACTAACCAATCAGAACAATATGCCTAGGTCGAAAATTTTCACAGTAACCTGACTGAGTCACAAAGCGACATCAGTCATGCACATATTGAGGAACAATGCAACCGCAATTTGGGTGAAAATGCGGTGCACAATTTACCAAAGTTGGACCTCAAAAATACAAAATCCAATCAAAAATCTGCATCAAATCAACATGAGACCTGTGTAGGAAAAGTTGAAACAAATGCAAAAAACTGTAATTCCATTGAATCATTGGGTCAGATCAAGGGAACCAACAATGGCAGTGAAAGAATTGGAGTACAGACGCGGAGCATGGCCAAAATGAGCTGTGGTGGGATAGGGCCAGAGGGCCCTCCCAACTGCTCCTGAGGCGCCACGGGAACCTCAGTGTCAATAGGGACGCTAAACATCGCGGGAGCCAAGGCTCATATGTCCCAAGCCAAAAAGCTGGCATTCCTGCGAAAACCCCTTGTAGATATCTTGGCCATCCAAGAAACCCACTGTCTACAAGAGGAAGAAGAATCCTGGTCAACCAGGGTCACACCATCACAATCAGTATGGACGTCTCACTGTGGGGTTATCGTCCAAAACAACAAAAAATTTAAAATTAAAAATTTGTTGTCACACTTGCATGGTTGAGTCTTGGTAGTAACAATCACGTGCCAAGAGGAGAAAATTTCAATAGCATGTATATATGCACCGTGCACTGCAACTGAGAGAAAACATTTTTTGAAGACATTCCTACTCTCACCCTCCCACCAGATACAATTATGTTAGGCGATTTCAACTGCTGGGATAACCCTGATATGGATCAATGGCCTAATCCCAGGGGATACCCACCTGGACACATTGAATTCCGCACAATGAAGGCATCTCTTGGCTTACAGGACGCTCTTCCCCCCAATTCACCACTCCTTCCCCACATGACATGGCCCAACATACATGAGGGAGCGCTCATATCAATGAGTCACATTGACCACATCCTCGTCCAACAATTTCACCGCTCAAGAATCTCCAAATTTATAACAAAAAAGATCAATTTTTGACCACCAATTAGTTATGGTGCAGTTAGCGCCAACCCAATCCCACACACAGGTGTCGCCTTGGAGAAAGCTTCACCCAGAAAATATAAGATTGCCTGAGATATCTGACTGGGTTGAAAACAAGGCTACAAACCCAGAATTCACAGCCCCATTCACTTCAGATTCCATCAGAACATGAGAAAATTTCAAAAAAAGATTTAATCAACAAAACCCAACATATTGCATCACACAAGTACACCGCAGACACAGCCACAATCAGGCGTACCTTGGCGGAACTGGACTACCTTGAGTTTAACACCCTGAGATCCGGTTATAGCCCCAACTGGGGATGCAAATGGGTGGAAATATCCGCCCAACTAAACACCCTCATCTTTGAGCACCAACACAGAATCAAAGTAACAAACAAAGGTAAGTTCATAAAGGAAGGCGAAACCTGTTTGACATACTTTTTCCGCCAATTCCACTCCTGCGGAAACCAGCCCACATGCACACAGGTCTGCAAGACCAATGGCACCGTGGCAACTGACCTTGAGGAGTTCAAGGCAGAAGTACACCGCTATTACACCAAATTATATTTTGAAACGCCAACAGATTCACAAAAAATTATAGAATTTATACAAACTGCCGAGATACAAAGTACACCACCAAATTACAGTATACTATCCCTTATTACATGTGAGGAGCTTTGGGAGACAATTCGCGGTGCACCATGTAGGAAATGCCCAGGGCTTGATGGGATACCTTACGAGTTTTACAAAAAATATTTCCAACAAATCGCCCCCCTCCTATTGGCGCCTATGAACCAGAGCTTATTGGAAACACGCCTATTACCAGAAGGCCATGAATCCTACATTATAACCTTGTATAAAAAGGGTGACAAGTTGAACCTGGCCAACTGGCGCCCAATTGCACTCTCCAACACTGACACAAAAATTCTAACAAAAATTCTAGCAGTTAGATTAGGCGCAATTGCATCTGACGTCCTATCACCCAACCAGTTTGGGTTTATACCAGGGCGTTCAATCTGGAACAACATACACCCTGTTGCAAACATTTGCCAATCCAAAGCAATTGGTGCCCTGGTCTTCTTGGATCAAAAAAGGCGTATGACCGTGTTAGCTGGCCATACCTAAAAGAATGTCTACATGCCTTCAAACTTACACCAAGATTCATAAAATGGGCGATGCTCCTAACAGAATCTGCAACCATGGCTGTATGCGATCCTGGATTCCTTACAAACAAGACTAAACCACACAGAGGGCTCAAACAAGGGGATCCCCTCAGCCCACTGCTATACAATCTCAGCTTTGACCCACTCCTCCGAGTAACTGACTCACATCTCATGGGGATAACCGCACAAGGACAACCAACAGTCAAGATACGAGCCTTTGTGGATGACAGCGTAGCAGGTATAGCAAACAATGAAGATGCCTGACAGCTGGAACATACTCTAGAGGAATACTTCAAGGTGAGCAATGCATCGCTCAACAAAAGGAAGACAGAAATCATCCTCTTAAGTAAATACACAAACAATTGGGCCACAACATCAGAACCTCATACCAACACATGAAGAAAAAAAACCCAATCATTTTACCCTTTGCATCACCTCCCACCACCACTCCTGTCCGACACCTTGGAATATGGCTAGAATCAGGGGGATTTGCTAATGAGACAATGGAAAGTAATCTGTTACAACAGGTATCCAAACGCGTCGCCTCCCTCAAGGGAAGAACCTCAGGACTAACAGGACGAGTTACAGTTGCTAACTCGCTCATCCTCCCAATACTGTGGTACCAGGCCCACGCGATCGCCTTCTCACCTTCCTTTATAACCTCAATCCGCGCGCTTATCCAGGGCTGGCTGTGGCCTGGCTCTCACCCTCCTATACGGATGGAAACACTATTTGGCCCACGCTCAAGTGGAGGCATGGGACGAATATATTTTGAGAGCCACGCCAACCGCATCCTGGGTACCTGAATAAAGGAAGTCCTTTCCACAGACCTCCCGCAACAACACTGGTCCAGGGCAGCAAGGACTAACTTTGCACAGGCGCTCAAATTAACCAACCCACATAGCCCACCCAGACTACTATCATACCTTGCCAAGCACCATACTGCAACAGGTCCGCATGGAACCTTCCCTCATTTCAAACATATCCTCCAAACTATCCGCCATATGGGATGGACCATAGAGAACATGGGTACTATACAGGGAAGGGGACGACCCAGCCCCCAATTCAAATTAAGAAACCCAGAAAACCACCCCCAGAGAGATATGCTCGCAACAACCCCAAGCATAGCTAGGATAGAATACCTAGATATGTTGGACATTACCTATGATTTAACCACAAAGAAGGCAATGTGTAAAATGACTCACCACCCACTTCTACAGCTGAGACTAGAGCAAACACCTGGCGCTGTCTGAGAAGGACCTATAGGATGGCGGACTGTTCCAACTCCCTCCACAAAACATGTGCAGTATGTGGAGGGGAGGGATCCCTACATCACCGCCTAGAAACATGCCCCCCAACCAAAGCTATATGGTAGGAAGTCGCACGCCTGCTTAAGATCCAAAATGAACAGAAATTCTCGATATCAAAGAGTATCTTCATGCTCCAGATCGAGTCACCAATCCCATCTACCCTCCGCTCCCTAATAATACCCATTGCATTGTGGACAATCCACACAATTGCATTAGATGCGTTCAAGGGCATGGTCCCAACCATCCATGGGGTTCTTAACAGATTTCATGTTCACTTACTGGAGCACTTCCAAGCCTGGCTCTATGGATATATGAGACCAAGGCAAAAAGCGCTCATAGAATCATGGTTCCCACTCAGTTCCTCCACACAGACCCTTTCCTTCACACCTGTTCCATAGCATGGGAAACCCCCTCATAGTAGTGCACCAACCCCCATACCTGGAAGTCCCGCTGGCAACAGGGGTAACTTGAGTACCCTGGGGTGCCTAATTTTATATTTTTCAATTATTTCCTTAGTTTTACGTATATTCAGTAATGTCTGTCCCCTGGTCAGCTTACTTCAGTTAAATAAACATTAAATATATAAGTATAACGTATCCAGATGTATGGTCAAACCAATTACAACTGTGTGCTACACCACATTGATACTAGAAATCTTCTTCTGATTTGCCTTATCCAATTAGATAATCAAAGGTGTCAAATGAAGTCATTAATACATAAATTAATTTTAGTGTACCATGATATGTTAGTCCCTTCAAGACTCCTTGGGCCTCCTCAGTGTTGATTAACAAAAAAGGATGGTTCAATCCGTAAGGTAATATAATACTGAAAGATAGATCATATTACCTAAAAGGAATTCTATTCTTTATCATGGAATAACGATGTGCTGGACCTCTTAGGCTGCTCACAATATTTCTCAGCCATGGATTTAGTTTCTGGCTATTGGAAGATAGAGTTTCCCAAAGAAGAGCAGGAAAAATGCGCCATTATTACAGCCCAGGGACTCTACCAACCTATTAGAATGCTTCAGGGATGTGCAACGTCCCCACAACCTTCCAACGGGCTATGGATAGTATCCTCAGTGATTTAAAGATTTCCTGTGTCCATGTATATTTATATGATATAACCGTTTTCTCTAGAACGTTTAATGAATACCTCCAACCCTTGGAAGAAGTCTTTCACCCTTTTCAAAGGCTGATCTGAAGATCAAGCCACGTAGATGTAATTTTTCTGTGAGCAACTGGAAAATCTGGTTTTGTCATTGGCAAACATGGCTTATGGCCCATCCAGACAAGGTTGAAGTGATTGACTAAATGGCATTCCCAAGTAGAAAGTGTGACGTTAAAATTTTACTTGGGATAATTGTCTATTACTGCTAATTTTGTAGAAACGTTTAATAAGATGGGTAAACCATTATTTCACCTCCTTAAAAAAGGTGTACCTTTTAATGAATTAAGAACTGTCAGCTGTCATTTGACCAAATATGGCTATATCTTACCAAAGCGCAGCTACGGATATACCTTAATTTCAATAAGCCATTTATCATTTAAACGGACGCTTCTCTCACTGCCATTGGTAGGTGTTATCTCAATTTGATTCTGATGGAATTGAGCACCCCATGGCTTATTACAGTCAGATGTTAGATGTCCATTAATGAAATTATACAGTAATTGAGAAGCAGTGCCTGGCGGTCATTTATTTGTGCAAACAAGTTCAGGTTTATGTCCTTGGAGTTCATTTCACTGCTGTAACCAATCTACTCCCTTCATTGGTTACTTAATTTAATAAGGCTGGATGGGTGGCTGGACCAATGGGCTTTGAAATCACAAACCTACAATTTTAAAATTTAGCACTGACCCAGTGTTATGCATCAGAATGTCAACACTTTACCATGAAATGCCATGTGGCCTTTGCGGCTGATGTGGCTAATAATTTATTTAATAAAATGCTAACTCAAAATCGTGGCAACAAACCAACAGATGTTCAGCGCTACATAGAAAAATTAAGTATGAACGTAGCTGTAAAAATGGTAAGCTTTATAAAGATCATCAACAATCACAAAATTGGATACCCTAGCCAACAGAGCAGACTGATATTATCCTTATGGCCCACAAAGGTATGGGGTATGGCAGTTATAAGAAAACGCTTAAGTTATTGAAACAGCAAAACTATTGGGATCTATGCAAACTGATACTCGTGAGAGCCTCCACTGTTGTAAGGAGTGTCAAGTGGATGGTCCTTATCAGAAAGCCACACTTTTACCAACTGGTTAAACTTAACTATACTTGAATAATGTGTCTATTGATGTTGTGGGACCTCTGAGTAATACTTTTGGTCAATTTAATATAATTGTGGCCATTGATCACCTCACATAATTGGTGGAGGCAAAGTAGTCAGGGACTTAGGGTTCCAAATCAACAGCTAAGTTCATTCTAGAAGATATTCTTATTAGCGTGGATGCCCTAAGTTCTGTTGATAGATAATGGGACCAACTTTGCATCCCAGATGATTTCCAAGCTTGAAACTTGATTGGTATACATGGGGTAATGTCTATGCCCTATCATCCTGAACTAAAAATCCCATCAAGTATTTGAACGGTACTCATGTTGGAGTTTTGCATAAGATAATTATGGTGAAGTTGTCCAGTTGGAACCTTTTCTTGACCCGTCATTTTTTCTTATAATGTTTTATTATTTGGCAACGAGCATTCCCCGTTGGCCTTACTTCATAGGAATCAAATGGCGGTTCCTTAATTTTATATTTTTGTCAATCAAGAACATATAACTTGGACCATCTAGTACTAAAAAAAGAACATATAACTTTTTACAAAAGTTTTGGAAACGCTGATACAAGCTTTAATCCAACTATAAGGTGCGGCAAATCCTAGTAAATTTGCTCAGAAAAGACAATATCTTATGAGCAGGATAATGTATACTGGCAGCCATTACCACATTTTGCTGTAGGGGAACTATTTAGCACTATAAAACTATGGGTTTGGATGAACTAGCAAGTTGGAGCACATTTGAAAGGCTTTTAGGAGCATCAAGAAAACATCCATGGATGCCTAAACTTTGGAGGATCATGTTAAAGATCACCTTGTTAACTGGGTGCACGCTAAGTTCTTCAAGAGTTATCAATAAAGTTCTGGACCAAAAGTCCCAAGTTCTTAATGTGTTAGCAACCCCTTCACATCTTTGCTCCCCAATGTTTGGTCAAGTGGGGTGAAATGTAATTAATTTGACCAACCATCTGAATTATGTTATTCTAACTATCTTATTACATATTTTATCTAATAAATAAATAGCAGATTTGATCAATTCATAGTCACTGTTTTACCTTGCAGCCCATGCTTTTATAAGTAGTGGCCTAACCTATTGATTTCCTATTAATTATTCACTAAATCCCTGATAGTGCAACTCACATTCCTTTATTTATGGCATCAACACTATAGCCTCAACTGCCATACTACCAACAATTTTATTTTAGTGTACTATTTGCATTGCCCTTTGTCAGTTTATAATTGATAACATGGTCCTATATTAATATGGCCATCCACCAAAAATTTGACTGCATCCGGTGTATGCACCTTTTTATAGAGATGTCTCAAGCCCTAGTTATTCGCCTTCCACCCAATTTGGACATTAAAATTTTAGTCTACCTTTTCTGAGTGCATAGTGGCCATGGAAAGCACCAATGGGAACTGAGGTAGAGGAAGGATATCTGGGCAGGTTGGCCATCAAAAAAGAGATCCTTTCCTGGAGAAGCTGTGAGAGCCTAAGATAGGATTACTTGATTGAGCCCTTGAGACACTGGAAGTACTTGATAATACAGCCTGCTCTATCATTTGGATAATAAAATCCCTATTGTTGCAAATAAAGTTTCTTTTGTTAAGTTTTAGTCAAGGCTACCGCCCTCAAACAGTACATTATGTTTTTACATGTAGATAAACTGCACATGAGATTGGATGCCCCTGCATTGATTTCACCCCCAGCACTAAAAAAAATTGAGAAGGGTATTGTCAATCCCAGCTTAAATTTAGATCTAAGCTGAAGCCCTAATCCTCATAAACTTCATAGGTTGTACCCTTTTAAGCTGATTTGCTTACTTCAGCTCTTAAGTCTACTAGATAAATTCTTATGTGCAGCTGATAATTGTTGATTTATAACATGATAAGATGTATGCGGGTAGGTGATACTAATATGAAGGCTAGTAATAGCTGAATTTATAAAACCAAATATCTCCTCTGCTAAGTTTTCTCCTTAGGGCAGGTTGTAAGTCCTGGGGAACATCCTCTGGGCGTCAATTGGGCCATTTTTCTGTTCTCAAGCAAGAAGGTACCAAAGAGGATGATCATACCCCTTGTTACTCAGGGCAATCTCGCTCACATGGTAGATGAGCGCTGGGTAACAGCCCTTCCACTTTGGATCCCACTACCAGTACCCAAAACCAGTACCCACACTCTCATCGGCAGAACTGTTATGAGGAATCAGTGAAATTGCATCAAGATTGTCAAAATAAAATTGATTGCAACTAATTCAAGTGGCAATCAGCCAGATGCTCAGATTTCAAATGGTCAAAAAGGTATGAAGACCAATCTATTGGTCAGAATGCCTGACAGTTGTGATTCAGTTAACACGTCAATCAAAAAAAAATCTCCCCCTCCCAAATCTGCTGGGCAGCACCCCTGATGGGCAGGTAATAGTATTGGACACCATCAATGAGGTTTTGAAGCTTCCTGCCAGCAAATCAGGTGTTGCGCCTGATGCAATGCCACTGACTGAACAAATGGCTCAGCGACTGAGCATGGGCAGGTTGGGCGTCCCAAACCCATTTCTAACCAAATGGGTCCACCCATATGTGGGGTGGTCTTGGGGAATTCCTGCCACTCGTCAGCCCAAATGCTGTCACACTAACTGTCAGAAATGTAGCCAAGCGTTAGTTCAGATGTTTGAGGTTGAACTGACAGTGACTCAGTCCACCAAATTTTGCAATGTCAGTTCCCAGAGAACTAACCCACTCATTCCCAAATAATTTGCCGCTTAGGTCAAATCTGCAGGACCTGATCCCAGCTTGTTTTCCCTCAAAATTGACAACTATTTAATCAGGCACATTGCACTGAGAAAATTGTTGGTCAATTCTCCTTCCTTAAATTTTCCAATAAAAACAACCTCCCCCAAAACCCCATTTTTATAGATTGAAAATTAAGCTCCCTTCCAGTTTCATATTTGTTGTACCAGCAGCAGTGCCTCTGGCATTCTGGTTTGCCATTTGGGTGCTCTGGCATCCGGGCTGGCAGGCCAGTCTAATTCTTACTTGCTGTTCACCTGACACAGGTGCTGGTAACCTTCCTCCAGCTCACTGTGAAGGTAATAATAAACTCTCCAGATGACTGGGGAAACACTATCACTTTAACTTTTCCTTTAGAGCTGGCAAATTCTGAATTACATTGGAACTTAACCTAGTGTCAGTAGATTTAACAGTTTTTAAGGGAACTCCTCCTCTTGAGACCTTATACTAATTCTGGATCAGAGGTCCTCTCCTAAACTTATCCAGCTTTATGGGTCAGCAGTCTTAATCAAACTTCTCCCTTCCTCTCATGATGCATAAGCTGCAGATACTACCAGATAATCAGGTCAAGGAAAATAATATCTAAAGTAGATATCTAGATTGTGATCACTTTATTAAAATAAGACACAAGGGGGCTTATAGGGTAATTTGGCACCCAACCCTTCAGTTGGCACCCCCATTGGAAATGGCAGCTGTCACTGATAAATTACCATCCATGAATTGCACAACAATGAATGAGGCATCCTCTCACCCTCCATCTAGTTGGTTCCACCGCTGACTAGATAATCTGCCATGGGTTGGATTTGGAGATAGCGTGTCCCAACACCCTCATCCAACCCCAGCAGATTAACCCCAGCAAGCTAGCAACCTGTTTAGGTTATAGGACCCTTAACCCATTAGCAGGTCACATTGCCTAAATTTTAAACTGCAAGCTGCTGCCAACAAAAGTGTTAACCACCCAACAACTAATAAATCCTTAAGTTGATCAGGGGTAAACCCCAATCAACTCTCGCAAGGTAAAATATCAATAAAGAAACAGACAGCTGAATCACTTATTAATTGCCCGGGATCATCCCCGATGAAACACTAGTAACCCAGTGGTATCAAAACTTAATGGATCAGTTAAAGTTTGTTTGGGATAACTCACCAGACAATAGTTAACATGAAATGATAACCCCCACATCTACTAGAGGGTTTTCATCAGCGGGCAAGCAGATAGATTTATAAATTGGCCAGGTTGGATAATAGGGTCATTTTAAAACCCCAACTTATATAGCTTATCGAATCTGAGGCTACATCCGTTGCTCAGAGACCTATAGCTTGTCAATTGCACCTTATTTAAGCAAAGGCAAACTAGCTTAGAGGTTACATCTAACCTCCAAAGCCAAGCTGGGTAGGGGTACCAAAGTGAATCGAAGGGTTAGATTGAAGCTCCTGGTCAATCAACCTCACCCCCAGGCCAGTTGGGAAAAGACATCCAACTGACCCGGCGGCATCCAGGCTCTCTGAAGTACCTGGCAGGATGAACCTAGAGGTTGAATCCTTAACTTGGCCTTTACAACTGCTAGCCAATAACAATTAAGAAAAGTGATACGCCGTTTAAAATAGGTGTACTATTTAAAGCACCGGGGAAGGATTAGGGATATTAAAATGATCCAGTTCAAGCCAGAGGTTAATGGGCTTGATGAGGCTTGGGGGAGGAAGAGCTCTAAACCCCATAGGCGGGTGGATCACTAGGGGAATGATTCCTACCCATTAGCTCATTTAATGGGATCGCTCAGTTAGTTGTAAATTAAATACAATAATATTTTTGGACCTTATAAAATAGGGTTGGCAGTGCACCACAAATAAATTAAATATTTAATAGTAAATAAATTGGGCTTGGTGCGCATTAATATAAGTCGATGACCCTCAACGTTGAGGCTTTACCCATACTAGGACAAGGCCCAACCCCCACCACCATGGACCAGAGCTTACAATTCAAGTGGCGTAGCCACCTGGATCCTTAGGCTATAATGCCAGTAGTAGGTTAAATCGCCGGTGCTCGACCCCATTCAGGCCTGGGAAACGCCAGATCGATTTTATTTGGATCGGAACGAGATAAATTGGTACTTTGAAAAACCTAAAGAGGCTGGATTAAATCATGGGTTTCAACACCTCTAACTTTAATACCCCATTTCTCTACCAAAACGGAACGCACATTAAAACGCTTTGGCTAATTTAAAGCGCGATTTGACTTTAGTCAACCTCGTTTAACTGACGCTTAAAGGCAAAAAATTAACTGTGATAAAATTCAAAAACTCGAGGGTGGGTAACCAGATAGAAAGGATTAAGGTAGGTTACAGTTCTACAAACCCTGCCAGAAGTTAAACGCCCAGGTTGGAAGTTTGGGGGGAAGGATTCCAGTGGGTGGTCATTCCTGGAGTTGCTTCTCCCACATCTCTGAATACAAGCCTTTCCGCGTTAGGAGCTCGGCGTGGCTCCCCTTTTCGACAACCTTGCCATCCTTAATGCTACGAACCGCCTTAAGGGGTGCCACTTAACAACCTTACCATAGGATGAGGTCAGCGCTGACGACGGTGGACAGGCGATGGGCAATGACAAGGGTGGTGCGATCCCGGGTGATGAGGTTAAAGGACTCCTGGATCTGTCGCTCGGTAGCCCTAGGGGAGTCAACGACTTAATTATCCATCTTTACGTGTCGAGGGCCGAGGTGGCCTCATCCAAAAGGACAACCTTGGGGTCCTTTAAGAACGTGCGCGCTAGGATGGAGGTTAGAGGGAAGGGTTTGGGGCTACCTATGGCAACCCGCTGCTTCTCTCCGCCGGAAAGCCGCAGGCCGCGCTCCCCCACGATGGTATCGTAACCCTGGGGAAAGCTCAGGATGCGATCGTGAATCTGGGCCAGCTTGGCGGCGTTCTCCACCTCCCAGTCGGAGGCGGAAGGGTTCCCATAGCCAATGTTGTAGCGGATGGTATCGTTGAACAGAACCGTATCCTGAGGAACCACCCCGATGGCCCTACGCAAACTGGCCTGGGTAACTTTGGAGATGTCCTGGCCATCGACGCTGATGGTGCCAGACTCCACATCGTAGAAGCGGAACAGAAGTTTGAGGATGGTGGACTTGCCTCCGCCGCTAGGGCCGACCAAGGCGACAGCTTTGCCACTTGGGATGGTAAAGCTGAGTTCATTCAGGGTTGGGGTATCTCCACTGTAAGAAAAGCAGACGCGGTCTAACTGTTAGGTTAAAACGAGGGTAGGCCTACTAAAGACCACTTCGCCGCCCGCTGGGTTCAACGAAGAGGCGGCGCAAAGATCGGAGACGGACTGGTGGACCTCTAATAGCTCAAGCATCTTCTCCATGTCGATGAAGTTCTGTTGGATCATGCGGTAGATTGTGCCAAAGAAGTTGAGCTGCAAGTCATCAAAGCGATACGGATTAAGCTTACTGGAATTGAGATTTGAAGGAGATAGGTGTTGAAGTAGATGAAGTCGCCCACCGTCTTGGTGCCTTTGGTCACCTCGTAGGAGCAGAGCAGAGACCCTACGATGATGGCCAGCGTCAGGATGAAGTTTTGGACGAGATTGAGGATGGGCAGCGAGGCCGAGTTCTTTAGGTCGGCTCGGAGGTACTCGCGCATGGCGTTATCATACCGAGCCACCTCAAAGCTCTCCGCCCCAAAATACTTGACCGTCTCAAAGTTGAGAAGGCTGTCGACGGCGATGCCATTCACCTTGTTGCTGTACTCGTTCATCTCGCGACGGAATTGGGTCCTAACCACTTAGCGATAACAAGCACGCTTACCTCCACTCGGTGATGCTGATGGTGGCCCACAGGTAAAGGCCCATGGCCACAAGCACAATCAAACTATACGTCCCATCAAAGAGGTAGCATAGCAGCCCCACGGCAATCACGATATCGGCAATCGTCGGGAAGACAGAAAACACCACGTAGTTCATCAGCGAAACCACGCTGGAGGTACCCCGGTCCTGCCGCTTTAGCCAAACGGCAAACTAGATACCATCACCCGCAATATCTCCCCCGTCTTACGCTTGATGTGAAAATCTAAAGACAGGCTACCAGTTAAAAATTTGAAACCTTACTCGTGAAGGTGGGCGAACATGTCAATCGACACCGTTCTCGTGGTAAACTAAGCTTAAGCGACCTTGTCTTACGGCTTACTTGATTAATAGGAATCAAGACCCAGCTCTGAGCGGAACTGATAAGCCCATTCTAATCCTAATAAGCAACATTTCAAAAGGGTTATTACTCCTCCTTGCAGCAGCCTAAGAAGCCCATAAACGATCACAGCCCTCCAAATGGTGAAGGTCACCCGAGCGGCAGGGTCTGTTCCGGTATGTATTTAATAGAGTTGGTAAACAGTTACCTGGTTTGGTTGAGCTAAGGGAGTCGACGATGACTTTGTATTGGAGTGGTGTCAAAGGCCCAACCACTCGCCCCACTACTAACAACCCAAATGCCATTGCAACGTACATTTGAAGCTTAAGGTTGTCGCGTGCCCACATATAGGGGACAACCTTCTTGAACTGTTGTAAAAAGGATTTCTTCGGTGTAGCAACTGGCCCCCTTCCGCTCTCCTCATCTTCAAGTATGGCCCGATATGTGAAGGTGGGCAGCGCAAACCCGTTACGTGCTAACCAGATCACCGACAGGCTGGAAAAGGAGGAGATGGAGATATAGCGAAGCCCATACAAGCCCAAAAGCCCAAGCTCCCACCTGTCCAAAACTGAACCTATAGCTCACATCAACCCCAAAGCTTAACCCGCTCTACCTCCTTTGACCGCCACGATCCATCTCAGAAACATGAGAAATTCAACTGGGAGGGCCAACGCCCCATACCAGAAGGCGACCCACGTTTCCGATACCGAGCGAAATAGATAATGTTCAAGAGCCATGGTCGCCGCGCATGCGCACCACGAAAAGAGCGTGATAAGGAGATACAGCGTATAGATCGTCGAAGACCAGACCGAATCGACCAGCGCGCGAATTATCACCGTCGCCAACTCCAACAGAAGCATGACGATAACGGCGCCGTTGGATAGCAACAGAGGCGGGACAAACCGTGGGCTGGGCCGCCCCGCAGTTACAGGTGCGGATCCGAGGAGGGGGTGAGCTCGTCGGGCACCAAGCTGCTCGGCCCCCGGACCTCCCGCCGCACCCTCCAAAACCGTAGCAAACTCGCGATAACCAGCGCATTTAATAAGAGTAAAGGCAACAATACATTGGGTACACAGGAATCATGCAGAATCCAACCCCCATCCGAACGGCACTGCAGATGCGTCTCTAAGTCGGATTTCATCTAAACCGAAGATGGTTAAAAGTTGGCTTTGTCAACCTTTAAGCGAACCTTAAAGGCCAACCCACCCTTAAACCCCCCTCAACAACTCCAGCCGGTTACATAAAATAGAGGATGCATGCATCAGTCAAGCTTTCCGACCCCTTTTATGAAAATTAATCTTTTGCAAAATTGGCAGGTAACCTTAAACTTCCAACCGGGTCCCATCAAACCTTAGAACATTGTGAGTTAATACGCTCGCTCTTTTCAAACAAATTTTAATAAACTAGGCCAAGATCAGCTCGAACAGCTTCAAATTTCCGACCCCGGGGATAACGTACCGAAACAGTACAATAAAGCAAAAGATGGGTAGCCTAACTCAACGCCACCTTGCTGCGGCTAAAATAGAGCAACCTAGCATCGTGAGAGACAATTAAACCAAAATCAAAAAAATGGTAGGTGGAAGGTACAAAGATCTGACAAACTTAAAGTCAACAAACCAACCATCTTTTGAAAAAAATAAAACCCAGCCGGTTTAATAGTTGCCATTAAACATACCTACGCCGAGTCGATCCAAACCTTTAAAATTGGAATGGACGAGGGTTAAATTACCTCGGATATACAAAAAGTTGTAACCTTGGAAAAAGATAAAAATTTTGCCCCCGGTTCAGGGATGACCCTACCGTTCAAATCTTATGCAAGATCGCTACCATCGATCGGTTAATTTGATTAAATAACGGTTGGATCCTCCTCGGTAGTTATCGGATAGGTTGGTTTATAGATGATTTCATGGGGTTTCGTTCGGATACCGATTAACAATTTACGGTTAACGGGTACTATTTTCGGAAAGGGCAAGGTTTCTGAGCACTTTAAATTTAACCTTTAATAAAAAGTTGAAGCCGTTCACAATTCCATAGGGTGTCCAAACCTTGGCAATCTCATCCAATAGTTAGTAATTGATCAAATTACTGGGCGGCAGATATTTTTAAAGCTTAAATCTAAAAACCAAAGCTTCTCTCCAACTAAGATGGCTATAATAACACAGCCACCACATATTTTGGTGCCAGGGCTTTATCAGCTGATTTTGTATGTATTTGATATGCTAACTTTGAATTTGGCATTAAGTTTACCTTACAAGCTCTTGTTTGTAAAAAAATCACAATCGCATGATTTATATACCCAATTAAATTAGGGTCAAGGTGTAAGCCTTGAGAAACAACCCCTGCAGCTAGATTGGGTGAGACTCCTAATCTGTTTAAAAAATGGAAAAGGCGAGCAGCTATCCCTCTTGTCACCCAGGGTGATTTAGCCCATGGGGTAGATGAGAGGTGGGTAACATTGTATCCCTTGCAAATCATGCTTCTTCTGCCTATACTTACCACTAAAGAGTTGGTGGGTAAAGTTCAGAAGTTGTGCTAGGAGGTGGTGGAGGGTAAAAGCTATTGCCAGTGAAAGGCAATTAGTATGTGTCCCCAGGAGGTGGTGTCTACAGGCTTGAGTTCCATGGGAAGGTCAAGTTGCATTCATTAAAAAGGGACCATTTTAGTTTCAGGCTCAAAGATTCCTATCCACCAGTTTCCCCAGCTGTTTTGTAAATGAGACTGTCTCTGACAGGTACAAGTGTAGTCAACCCCTTTCTAACCCAATAGAGTGTAAGTCCAGGGAAGCGCCCCCTCCACTTGGACCAGGTGATATTCCCATTTCCATCAAAAAGGGTCCAAGAAGGCCAGCTGCCCCTCTCATTTCCCAGGGTGAACTCTTCCATGTGGCTGACAGGCAGTGGATAACAGCTTACCCTTTAAGGATCCCGCCACCCATCCCAATATTAACTTTGGATGAGTTAAAACTAAAAATTAAGAAGATTTGTTCTGAGCTATTGGAGATCAGCATTCTTATGGGATGATGGGCTAAAATGAAGTCAATGGCAACAAGCTTTTGGCATCAAGTCCTGAGAGCTCTAAACTGGTGGCAACAAAGCCCAACAGTTGCATAATTTTGGCAAATAAAGCATCTAATGTCAAATCTTTGGCAAAACTCACCAATGGCATTGAGTCATCAGAAAATTTGTCATCAGTATGAAACTCTCCCTAAAATTTTGGGAACAAGGCCCAATGGGCATATACCTTCTATGAAGAATATGCCCAATATCAAATTGTTGGTGAATCTTGCTGATGGCACTAGGTCATTGTCAAAAGTCATAGCCATTCTGGAACCCTCCCTAGAAAATATTGAAATCATTGTCCAATGAATCCTGCTTGGTCAAACAGATACCAAAGCA
This sequence comes from Massospora cicadina, assembly GCA_022478985.1. Classification (NCBI taxonomy): domain Eukaryota; kingdom Fungi; phylum Entomophthoromycota; class Entomophthoromycetes; order Entomophthorales; family Entomophthoraceae; genus Massospora; species Massospora cicadina. The sequence continues at coordinate 67,482 of JAKSZP010001515.1, read as the reverse complement.
ACTGGATGTGGGAAGGTTGGGCACCCCAAACTGTTCCCAACTTCTTGGGACTGCCCCTGCATGGGGTGGCCTTGAAAGTTTTCCATTGCTCATTGGGCAAGATGGCATTATGCTAAATTTCAAAACCATAGTAAAACTGCAATTTGGACATCCGTGGATAAACTGACATCAGCTCAGCCTGCCACCAACTCTTTTGAAGTCAGTTCAAAATAGGTTTGTTTTTCTCCCCCTTACTTGAAGTTCAACAGAATTATGTCAAGTCTCAAGGGCCCCATCCCATGCTTACCTAAGCTAAACACCAACTTGATTGTCTATCTAAGCAGTCATAATCCACTGAGGAAATTGATGGTAAATTTCTAATCCTAAAATTCAATAAAAAGCACCATGCTCCAAGTTTGATTTTTTAATGACAAAATACAAACCACCCAATTTGATCCCACCCTTTCCAACTCCCAAACCCTTAGGCCCTGGGGCCACAAAAGCCTGGTTCATTGATGGGTTTTCATTTACAGTTATGGCCTATGGTCTTTCACTACAAAATTCCCTCACAGCACAATTCAATTTGTTCACGTGGCAGCACCCCTGGCATCTGGGCTCACCTTTTATAAGTAAGTGCACCCAGACTGGCAGGCCAGTTCAAACTTTAGTTGCCACTATCAAGGCATAGAGCTGGCTAGATGTGGCCTGGCTATGAGCACAACCTGCCATCTACTGGAGGTATCATCATCATCGTGCCAAGTATAATTATGGCAGGATGGATATTCTTGCTATCATGGTTGATGCCAAATTGTCCAGTCAGTTCAGATCTGAGTCAATATCAGAAAACGTTTTGGAATGATGATCTGCTGAAACTGAACCATGAAATATTCTCAAGGTGCATTTAGCTTCAGTCCCCCATTTAGTGAGTATTAAGTCAGCAACCCTGACAGGCACCACTATCACTAATTTTTTCCCTTCTGATATATAGTTCTAGTAAATATTCTCCAAATATACCCATATTATTTGTGAGTTTGAGATCCACTGAACCTTTATCAGCAATGATTTCTAATCATGGAGATCTATGGCTAGTCCTAGTGGCTTCCTTATGCCTTTTTCATCCATCAATATGGCTAGCTGCACCAGAGGTGTTCTGGCTGGGGTTGTAGATGATTATTCAACTGCTGTTTTAGGCCAGTCTTATTATTATCAGCACACTCCATGACATACTGGAGTGATCCATATACTCATCCTTCTTTATTATGCCCTATGGGTGAGATGCTGCATTGGCTTTATTGTATAAATGAAAGGTTTGACAATTGGTGTGGGGGTGTCTGCTGAGAGGCAGAGCCATTCATGGGATCAAAGTTTTATGATGAGTTTAGAATCTATCTCCTAGCCCAAAACCCAAGTATGGTTTACTACTAGGTCATGTGGAGAAGGACTGGGGTTTCCCCCTTTCCTCAAATGGGCAGGCAGTAATGGGGTAAGCGTGGGGTGTTGTTTGTTCCTGTGGTCACTGATCTAACCCTCATTCCACCATTGTGGGTTCCAATGCTTGCATCTTCATGGTCAATGCCGCCACTTCAATGAAGCAGGTGTATGTAAATCCGCCGTTGTCCTTGTTGTACCAGGTGAGAGCAGCCAAGTTATGGTTCATTTGGGTTGTAAGCCCATGGCTTCTTCTCCTGAGGCTGGACTGATAGATAATTCAGTGAACATCCCTTCCCTCTCAAGTGCATCTTGCATCTTGGCTAAAAACAAGATCATCTTACTTCCTGTTACCAGTTAAGATCCAGTTGGGCGCTCATGTGGTCTCCATTAAGGCTCTTGTGGACATGGGGACCACTAGGAACTTTATGAGTTTGCAGGTCATTCAGGGGTTGGACCTTGATTTGGATGTAGGATCCTCAGTTTTAAGTGCGTCATCAACTTTAATGACATGTTACCCAGTGCAACGCTCAATCCCATTCTCAGTACACAGGTTAAGCTTCTGTGATTGGTTCACCATGGTGCCAGATTTGTTATTTTCCATTATCCTGGGGGCTGGGTGGTGGCGGCAACAACAGGTTTGTACTGACCTGGAGCCCAACCTTTTGTCATTCAAGGATCCCCATGTGAAGAGCGAAATTCTGCTGATTACTACTTTCTCACCTGAAGTGAAGTGGGTCAATTGCTTCAACGCCATCCTTTAAACTGCTGCTGGCAGATTTTCCGCTAGCTTGGTCCAATTTCAGGATATTTTTGTTATGGAAAAGGCCAACCATCTCCCCTCCCTCCAAGAGTAAGCATACCAACCTTGACTCATTTAACTAGATAGCTAACTCACTGCTCAAGAAGTCTACTTACGAAAATTAGGCGCCAGAAAACCTTCATTAACATACAATCACTCTCACAAAGAAATTTCTTCTCAGAAGCTACCACATAGTTTATTGATTTCTTAGTTAACTTGCCCGCGCCCATGGCGAACTTCCTGACACCCTTAAATATCCTTGACATGCGTTGGACCTCAGGACTCAACGGGAGCCTTTCCAACCTCTTCCTTAGCGTTATCAGAACCAAGTTATCCTTGACAGAGTGTCTTCTTTCAAGCAGGTTAATCTAAGACTGGTTACTGACGATTACTACAAATTGGTCAATCCCATGCTGATTACTGGTGATTAATAACTTAGTACAAACCAAGATTAAACAAAAAGGATAAAACTTATGATTATATAGAAAGGTTTTCATTAAAAATAAAAGATAAAGTATATATACTTCAGGGTAAATTCAAGATATGAATTAAAATGGGATATCCACAAGTATTTAGGATTTTAGGATCAATATTGAGATCTTTTCAAGATCCTTTAGTCAGACAGTGTCTGACTGCTGCTTTAGTCTCTTCACTCATCTAAGCCAATTCTTGTATGCACAAGCTCCGTCTTGCAGTGGTTACCCCTGAACCTGGATATTCAGGGGCCTTTGTGCTAGGTCCCGCTTCTGGGTCTTGGCTTATAGTTGCTTTAGATGAAATTAGTTAATTACCAATTGGATAATTCTCTTCTTGACTTCAGGTTCAAGCAAAACTACTCCTGCAATGTGCCTCAGATTGTGGCTTAATGTGACAGTTGAGGTCTATCCTCAGCATCACATTGCCCTGATCTTTGGTAAGACAGGGCAGGCTGTGTCTGTATGTATGGAGGAGGAGGGGGCGTTGGTTCTGGCAAGGACGCCTAAGGGGCCGGAGCTTGGAGTAGGCCAAGGAGCAAGATGGGCGTCCAAGTCAGAAAAAACGGAAAATGAGTAAAATGGGTAAATCAAGATTTGATTTGGATTTGAATCGAGAATGGAATGAAATGGGTGCTTGGGAGTTCCGCGGTTTGATTGGGATTCGAAATGGAACTGGCGCGGAACCATTGAGGATCGGAACTGGCATGGAATCATTGAGTAAAGATTCCGCGATCCTGCTGTAAGGTTTACACCAAACATCATTCAAGTTGGCACCATAAGCTTATATTTTATTTTATTTTAGCTTTTAGCCTGTGTATATAGGGAAGGAACTGGGAGCTGGAGGCTCCTCAGAACTGTTTTCTATCAACTTGGCTAAATTAAATAAAAGAACCTAAAATTCATATATTTATAATTTGGAGTTTATTTTAAAGATATTGCCTAACTGCAGCCATGTTTGGCTTAAATCAACAAGAATCGGACTTTGAGAGTGAGCTTGGAAGGGCTATTGCCTCCCTCTATACCTTGTCTTGGAGTCAAGGCATGTTGCTGGGGTTAAGTATACTTGCAACTGTCTTCCAGGGGGTGCTTGTCCAATCTTGTAGCTCGCGCACCAGGAGAGTAGTATCAGGAGGCCTGTCAGCCCTATGGTCTTTAACATGGATCCTGTTGCCCAACTCATTCGTGGCTCATTGGAAGGAGCCAGTGCATTACATTAAACAGAACTCATTTACTTTCCTGTCGTTGTGGTGGCAAGCAAAAGAGGTGCTAGAAGAAGTTGTGTTTCCAATGTGGTATAACCATGCTGCAACACTCTTGATGGTGATATTCTCCACCGTTTTTTGCTTCATGAATTATACTAGGTTTTAGAGTGTGTGTCCCGGGATGGTGGGAAAGTGGTAGGGCCTGGGAAGGACAAAGGAAGAATTCCCACGGTTTTAAAATCAGAAGACTTGGAACTGATCCACCAGACATTTAGCCGGGTTCAGTTTCAGGGACGTTTGACAAAGGCAGCGGGTGGAGAGGATTCGTTTGCCCTGCAGTTAAGTCAGGTTCTGTTGGCATTTCCAGTAAAGCAGTCAAACTGGGTGCGAGAACTTTTAGAAGAGCAGTCAGGGTTACCCATATCGGTGGAGGAATGTCTGGATTGGATTGACCATGCAGCATGTCCAGATGAGGCGCAGGATTCGGCCTGGATGGCATTACTGCAGTGTGGTCAAGGGAAGAAGTCAGTGGAGGAGTATGGCCAGATGTTCCGCGCATTGACAAGAGCAGCAAAGGCACCTGAGTCTCAGCTTCCGCGCATGTTTAACCAATGCTTGCAAGCTGATTTATTATTGGCAATGGCGGCGGTGAAACCTGCAGCGACGTTGGAGGAAGAGGTGGGTTTAGCCTTGCAGGTAGAGCGACAGTTGAGTTTGGTACGGGCCCGTCAGGAATTTGTGCGACCCCCAGGGGGATTCCAAGGACAGAGTGGTGGAAGAAGGGCAGGTTCAGAGCCCATACATGGTTCTAAGGGGTTTAGCTATGTGGAGGAAGGAAAGAAGAGTCAAGGAAATCCTGAGGGTATGGTTGAGGTGCGGGAGACAGGGATTCCCATTGAGATTACCGCTCAGGATCCTGAGGCTCAGAATAAGAAGGCTCCTTATAATTTTCGCAAGAAGCTGGTGAATCTGGTGCCTCAAAATAAAACCGCTTACTTCATCTTATCCTTATCTGGTTTTGCCCGTCAATGTGCTTGTGGGGGATGAAGGAAGGGATTGCGGTGAAGTTCTAGCTTTGATTGACACTGGAGCTGGGGAAAATTATGTTGAGGAGAAGTGGGCAAGAAGCCATGGATTGTCATTACAGAAGGATGGATGGGTGACGTTGGCAGATGCCTCCAAAAAATGGCGGTATGGCGAGTGCAGGCCAAGGTCCTGTTGAGGCAAGGCCCAGAGGTATTCAGGGAGGAGTTTCACGCCGTAGCTCACCTGCCACATTTGGTGGTGCTGGGGATGAGATGGTGGCACCATTTCTGCCCACAGTTTGATATGAAGAGAGAGAGGGTTCTGTTGTCGCCTAGAGGTCAGGGGACGTGTGAATGGACGTTTCAGTCCCAAGGTTCGTTGGTGAAGCACATGGGTGGAATCACCTCAAGTGTGCCAGTGGAAGGATTGCCGAGGGAGTATCAGGATTTTGCGGAGGTGTTTGAGCCTAAAGGTGATGCGCCTTTTTCGCCTACAGGGGATTTTGCATTTGGATTCCGGTTCAAGGAAGGCTCTGAGTTACCAAAGGGCTGTCCAGTCTATCCGTTGAATCCACGGGCCCGAGAGGCATTGGAGGATTATGTCCATAAGATGCTGGATATGGGTTTGATTGTGCCTTCCAAGTCGCCGGTGGTTTCGCCAGTCCTGTTGGTTCCCAAGTCAGGGGGAGTTACGTCCTTGTGTTGATTTCTGACGCCTTAATGAGGTGACGGAACCTGACCCCTAATCTCCGGGTGTGGGGTTTTCACCAAATTGGATTTGGTAGACGCTTTCAATCAAATTCCTGTTCGCCCTGAGCACCAGCGGTATACAGCATTCAAATGTCATCTGGGAAACTTCGAGTACAGGGTTATGCCATTTGGGCTACGCAATGCCCCTGCAGTTTTCCAGCGCATGATTGATCATGTATTGGGGGACTTAGTGGGTAGGTGTTGTGTTGCTTATATGGATGACATCCTGGTGTTTTCCAGATCGGCACAGGACCATGTGAGGGATGTGAGAAGTGTGTTGGAGGTGGTTAGGAACGCGGGCTTGAAGTTGAAGCCATCCAAGTGCGAGTTCAATAAGGAATCGGTGTCCTTCCTAGGGAACGTGGTCCTCCAAGAAGGGATAGCGATCTGTCCTGATAAGTTGCGGGCGGTGCGGGAATGGAAGGCTCCTGGGAATAGGACTGAAGTGCAAAGCTTTTTGGGGGTGGTAAATTTTGTGCGGAGGTTTTCTAGGGATCTGGCCCAATGGGCTGTGCCGTTGACAAGACTGACGGGAGACATGCCGTTTGTTTGGGGGAGGCTGAGGAGAGGGCATTTCAGCAAGTGAAGACGAGTCTGCTGACAGCCCCAGTTCTGGCACACCCTGACCCAAACAAACCATTCGTGTTAGAGAATGACGTGTCAAATTTTGCACTTGGAGCTGTGTTGTTGCAGGAGGGTAAGGATGGGGCTGAACATCCTGTCTGTTACTTCAGTTGGAAGATGGCACCAGCTGAAACCAACTTTCCAGTTTACGATAAGGAACTTTTGGCAATAGTTGCAGCTTTAGGGGAGTGGCAACACCACCTATTGTATGCCAGGCACCCGGTTGTCATCCAAACGGACCATCGAGCCTTAGAATACTATAAGTCCCCACGCCTGATGAACCAGAGGCAGGCCCGGTGGCACTTAGAGCTGGTTCAATATGACCTGCGGATTGAATACAAGCCAGGAAAACAAAATATCTTGCCAGATTTATTGAGCCATGATTCTGGACTGGTGTTTTCCAATGAGGAGTTGAGGAAGTTCAATACAGCCACGATGTTGCCACAGAACCTGTTTGCAACGATCCAGGGCTGGAGAGAAGGAATGGCAGGAAGAATCCGGACTGCACAGCAGAGATGTGAGCTGGGTCAACGGATAAGAGAAGAGACAGGAGAAGGTGAGGCAAGCAGGGGGCATGCGGGATTCTCAGTTTGGGGTGGTATCATATGCCATGAGGGAAGGATTTGGATCCCTGTGAAGAGTCTGCAACAAGAAGTAATGGCAGCTAATCATGACCATCCTCTGGCAGGTCATCCCGGTCAAGAGAAGACGTTAGATCTTGTTCGCCATCACTATTTGTGGAGAGGTGTGGGTGCAGCAGTGCGGAAGTATGTTTCGCGTTGTGTGGTTTGCGCCAGGGCAAAGGCCCAACAGGTGGCACCGGGGGGAAATTGAAGCCGCTTCAAATTCCTTCTAGGCCATGGTCCTCAGTGAGTGTGGACTTCATCACAGGACTGCCCAAGTCACAGGGGATGGATGCCTTGATGGTGGTGGTGGATCGCCTGACTAAATATGCAGAGTTTTTCCCTTGTTGGTCAACCATTTCTGCAAAGGTGGCAGGACAGATTTTTGTAAATGAGGTTTTCTCCAGACATGGGGTGCCTGAAGAGATTGTGTCGGGTGGTCCGCAATTTACATCTAAATTTTGGCTCCACATATTGGGGAATCTAAAGATCAAGGCTTGCCATTTGTCAGCATACCATCCTCAGTCAGACGGCCAAACTGAGAGAGTAAATCAGATATTGGAGCAATATTTGAGGTGCTACGTCTCAGGGCGGTAGGATGACTGGGTATATTGGGTGAAGCTGGCTCAATTTGCTTATAACAATCATAAGCATTCATCCACGGGTATGACCCCATTTTTCGCAAATCATGGCCAACACCCAGAGGGTATGGGGCCCAGGGAACAAGGTCGGAATCCAGCGGCAGATGAGCTGTCGCGAGATACCTGGGACACCCTGGAGCTCCTGAAGAAGAATTTGGTGGTGTCAGTCGCAGCTCAGAAGAGGAAGGCGGACCGGCATAGATCTGAAGGTAGAGCTTTCAAGAGAGGTGATTGGGTCTTGGTGAATGCTCGGAACTATGCCTTGCCTGTAAGGAGCCAGAAATTGGGGCCGGTGGCGTTGGGCCCATATCAGGTAGTGAGGGCGGTGAATGAGGTGGCATTTGAGCTGAAGCTCCCAGAAGGGTCAAGAGCCCATCTGATGTTGCATGTATCGCAGCTCAAGCCATTCTTTGGCCAGCCACCTGAAAAGGTTTCTCCTTTATTTCCAGCTGGAGGAGGAGCTGAAGAGTATGAAGTTGAGGAGATTCTTGACACCAAAGTAGTGTGAGGACGTCGTTCATTCTTGGTACGTTGGGTGGGTCATCCTATTGAGGAGTCCACATGGCAGTCAGCTAAGGATTGTGCCCGAAGTCCTGAGAAAATCCATAAGTTTTTTTCTTGTCTAGGGGGGTGATGTGACGGTTGAGGTCTATCCTCAGCATCACATTGCCCTGATCTTTGGTAAGACAGGGCAGGCTGTGTCTGTATGTATGGAGGAGGAGGGGGCGTTGGTTCTGGCAAGGACGCCTAAGGGGCCGGAGCTTGGAGTAGGCCAAGGAGCAAGATGGGCGTCCAAGTCAGAAAAAACGGAAAATGAGTAAAATGGGTAAATCAAGATTTGATTTGGATTTGAATCGAGAATGGAATGAAATGGGTGCTTGGGAGTTCCGCGGTTTGATTGGGATTCGAAATGGAACTGGCGCGGAACCATTGAGGATCGGAACTGGCATGGAATCATTGAGTAAAGATTCCGCGATCCTGCTGTAAGGTTTACACCAAACATCATTCAAGTTGGCACCATAAGCTATTTTATTTTATTTTATTTTAGCTTTTAGCCTGTGTATATAGGGAAGGAACTGGGAGCTGGAGGCTCCTCAGAACTGTTTTCTATCAACTTGGCTAAATTAAATAAAAGAACCTAAAATTAATATATTTATAATTTGGAGTTTATTTTAAAGATATTGCCTAACTGCAGCCATGTTTGGCTTAAATCAACAAGAATTGGACTTTGAGAGTGAGCTTGGAAGGGCTATTGCCTCCCTCTATACCTTGTCTTGGAGTCAAGGCATGTTGCTGGGGTTAAGTATACTTGCAACTGTCTTCCAGGGGGTGCTTGTCCAATCTTGTAGCGCGCGCACCAGGAGAGTAGTATCAGGAGGCCTGTCAGCCCTATGGTCTTTAACATGGATCCTGTTGCCCAACTCATTCGTGGCTCATTGGAAGGAGCCAGTGCGTTACACTTAAGTTGCTCTTGAGATTAGTTGATTTTCTGATTTGGCAATATTCACTTTCAAGCCTCAACTAGCGTAATTATGTAGACTCATCATTATATTACTGCAGAACTCAACTTATTTCATACCCAAAGGTATAAAAGGGATCATGTCTCATGTAATTTTGGCGTCGTCATCATCTTCATAAACAAGCTTATCTGATTTAGCAGGGTGAAAGCTATTTTGCATAACATCACCACAATTAGACTGAAAATTATTGCTCTCGCCCTTGCCTACAAAGGGCCTCATTCGCCCCATTTACAGTAAGCTGGTCACCAGTACCGCCACCAGTTTGGGGTTATATGCACCCATTCCACTGGTTGAGGAATGACCATATTAAACAGTCGCAGTCTCATCTGCAACACTTCCCCTTCTAAGATGAGACCTGGGGAACGCTTGAAGGTGCTTGTCGTGCACTTTATTAAAAACAAAATTACTATCATCATCACAAATGTAGTATTCGGCTCCTCTTTTAGTTAACACGGAAGTAGGCTAGTCTAAATGGCCTGTAGATTATTTGATTACGTTACTCTCAAGTGGTAAAACAGAACCTAGTCTCCTATGTTGAATTCAGGTAACTTGGTTCACTGGCTTTCTCTTTGACTTGGAGGGAGACTAGCTTTAGTATTGTTTAAAGCTTCTAACTGTTTCAAATCAACTCTTCAGATAACTCCTGTTGGTAACTCCCAGGTGGTAGATTTCTTCTATAAATTGCTATGATGGGTGCCAGGAGGGTAGGCAGTGCAGCCTCTCACCCATATAGGGCTTTAAAGATGGACATTATAATCATGCGGTGATGGCTTACCCAGTAATCCAACAGCGCTGGTGGGAGCAACTGGTCCCGCTTTGACTTATAGTTTTGGGTTATCATCTTTAAAATTTATCCCAGGGTTTCATTTACTCTCATGACACTTCCATTGGAGGATGGATTGTATGGGATGGTGAACTGCTGCTTCACCATCTATCAAATCCATCATTTTCTTTTCCACGTCCGAGATCAAGTTTTGCCATTGTCTTACAAGAGATTTTGAAGGCATCTGTGTCTTTAAATCACCTGGTTTACAAGCAACGGGCAGTGGAATTTGCAATATACATCTTGACTGCAGACGCTTCAACCCACTTAGTGAAGTGGTCAAAGGCTAATAGAATAAACTTGGCGCTGCTGGATGCTGTTGGCAATAGTCCCATCACGTCAATAGAGAAATTGCTGAACGGTGCTTTGAGGTAAATAGGCATAAAATTGAATCACCTTTTCCAATGAGTGAAAACTGGCGCAATGTATACACAACTGCAAGTCTTGGTTTACTTAGTTGGACATGCATTCCCAAGAGGACCTCTCCTTGAGATAATCCAACGTCTTATGGAATCTTCCAGGGCCCATATGTTTGTGAGCCTCCATCACTATCTCCATGTGATTACTGGGCTAAATGTAGGGATACCATTTGTCTTAAACCCACTTCTACAGATTCCCATTGACATGATGGGTGTTTCTAGAACATCTGCGCAGGACGCTCTTGACTTCTTCTATCTCACCCTCCCAAGATTCTTCAGGTAGCCCAATTAGGGCATACAGGCGATCGCTCTCTGGTGCCTGAAGGTGAAATACTGGTAGTCTTGATAAACCATCCATGTTGAGGTGTTTATCTCCTGATCAATGTATGATTTTTAAATCATAGCCTTGGAGGAGAACAGCCCAACAGGAAAGGCGTCCATCTGTATCCTTAATGTCTCTTAACCAGCAGAGAGACACGTGATTTGTAATTACTTTGAAATGTACTACATAAAGACAAGGCCTGAAGTGCTTGACTGCTCTGATTACTGCAAGGCATTCATGTTTGGTAACTGTGTAATTCTTATTGGACTTGCTGAATACTTTGGAGTAATACTCAATTGAGTAATCTACCCAATCTTCATCATGTTGTGTTAAGGTTTCACCAATTTCCACATCACTGGCGTCAGTATACAATTAGAAGTTCTTGTTGAAGTCTGGATAACTCAAGATTGGTGCTTCTATCAATCATGCCTTCAACTCCTTGCTTTCCTGATCCTGCTCCAGGCTCTGTAAGTCTTGGAGCCCAGCCTCTGCACCTGTACAGGGAACAGCACCCTTTAGGACAAAAAGGGGGCCAAAAGCCCAGGTGACACCATATCACAGTTATTAGACTTGGCACACATGGTGGATGAGCGCTGGGTTACTGCTCTACCCCAAGGATACCCCATCCCTGCCTCTTCCCCATCCTCTACCCTCTTAGGGTGGATAGAGGGAGTTTGCAGAGATGTTGTGCAAGCCAGGGACCGCAGGAAGGCCCCTGGGACTACCACTCCCTTGGAAATTTTATCTATTTTTTTTGTAAACACAGGTCCCAATGACCTCAGGGCCTGGTCTGAGAATTCTGGGCTGGGGGAGCCAGTCTGGACTGCTTGAGAAAGAAAATCGATTTAGGTCCCAATTTATGCACCTGGCCGATCATCAAATGAGCTGGGACAATCCTCCCAACCCTCCAGAACAGATTCAGGCAGGTTGGGATGCATGGCCAGCCCAACTCAGATGGTCTGGTCCTGGGTTGGCACTGTCATCATGGCTTGGCCCAAAGATTTGAAAAAGCTTAAAAGTTTGTTCAAGTTTTGTCAATGTAGTGAATACTCCGGCCCATTTCTCACCTCAGCCAATTGGTTCCCACCCTCAAATTCCAAGGGCCAATCCCTTGATTCCCCTCTCCAATGTTTCCCTCAATCCATAAGACAACAGCCCCTGGGCGGGGCTGTTGTCATTTCATTTACTCCCTCACCTTAATTTGCAACAATGAACTCATATATTCTCGCCCAACTTGTCATGTACTCCATCCATCAATTTATTTAAACAAAAATTATGACTTTTAATCTTGCAAACGTGCCGCCACTCTGATTCTGAACCCAATGATTGTGACTTGTTTGTCCAGTTGATTGAAACTTCTGCCTGACAAGTCATCAAAAAATACTTAAAAAATCGCCTTGGATGACGCGCCCTCTCCTCTCACAACTATTTCACAGCTGCTCGCTTTGACTCCAGCTCTCTGCCCCACCGCCTTTTTTTTATAAACCCGTTTGCTGGTTAGGACAGTCTCATAGTGACCTCGTTTTGTCACTAGTGGAGAAGAGGCCCCTACCTGACTTTCATGCCAAAGATTTTGTTAGTTTAGGGTCCTGGAGCTCCCCAATCAGGGAAAGCTCAGCCCTGGCACTCTGCATGGCCCCTCTACACCACCTTTCCTCTGCCAATTTCAATCAGAACTCAAAATGCCTTACGCTTATCTGCAACCCTCATCCTACAAATTCAAAAACATGCAACTACAAAACCCTGAGGGTTTATCATCCTCCCTGCCTCCCCACCCTTGGGTGTTGCACCCACAAGACCCACGGTTGCCCCCATCACAACCATTTGGTTTGATTTGGGGGCCTTTAGTACATTCTTTAAATCTTGCTTTCCACACACCCACACTTTAGCCTCGCTTCTCCCTAGTCACTTAGACCTCTGTTCCCCTGGCATTTTGAGCTCTCCACTGGGTGTTAGCACACCAATTGGGATCCAAGTCCAATATTTTTTACCTGCATCTATTACATAATGAACCAGCCTCTTACCTCAGCCATCTCCGCCCTCCTCTTGGACATTGGTGAAGCAATGGCATATAGCCTCACTATAAATTTGCACTCCCTCTGCTACCTGTTTTTCTTATTGGTCCGCTGCCTCACTCATCTGAGCTTGTAAATAGGTTTTTGCAGAATAAAATCACCCCGCCAAGCCCCCACCGTCAGCATAATCTTGGTCAATATGATAGAGAGGGGTATTCCTCCTATCCCTTATGAGGAGGTGGTCAACCAAGTCCTGGGTACCCTGGCGGAGCTCCCAGTGCACTTTGACGCTGACAGCGGGAAGACCTCGCCCCCCTCTGACGCCAAACAGAGTGTGGCCCTCCTTGACACCCTGGAAAGGGATGCCCGCTTCTGGGTAAGGGGGGTGCTCCGCTCTGCAGCTAGGATGGACAACCCTAACCCACTGCTTGTGTTGTCACCTCAGCGGTTCAAGCCCCTGAATTGATACCCTCGCGCCTCCTCCTCTTCACCTTGGGACAGGCAGCTGCAGACCTGCCCTCCCTTGTTGAAGCCTTTGCTATGTTGGCCCCCTATATGCCAATACCTTCTGATATCACTGTCTCTGCCTTCTGTGCCGCCTTAGACTCCCCCTCTTCTGTGCACCCACCCTTGGACCCTCTCCCAAGGTCCCTAGAGGTTGCTTTCTCAGTAGCCCACTCAATTAGGTCCAGACCCTTCCACATACATACACCTGCCGTTGCTTCCCTCAGCGAGCATGTGCCGCCCCTCCTCCGTCAGCCAATGGCCAAATACAGGGGAAGTGTCCCCCTAGTCTAGCGGTCCTCTGCCCTCTTTCTGGGCTTACCTTGGACATTTTTTCTATGAGGAAGCATCCGCTGGCTATGTCCCCTGTTTCTACCCTTGACCAGGAGGATACTCTGCTGGTTCCCCAGGATCCTGAACCTGATTCATCCTACGTCGTTGTCATTTACCTTACCCCTTCTTCTCCCCAAAAGGGGGAGCAGGTGTAATCATAAACCGTCGCCTCCCCATCTGAGGGGAGGAGGAGGAGACTCTTTTTACATCAGAACAGCCCAGCCCTGCACCTCCCAAGCACCCACTTCTTATAATCGGCCATGCTTCTTCCTCTGCTGCACATTCCCTTGCTCTTCCCAATAAAGAAGATCAGGCCTACTTTCTGTTTCCAGTTCCTTTCCGCTCAGAGTCAAATTAGGTCACCATACAAGCCCTCCTCAATATGGGTTTGGTGGGCAACTATATTGACATCAGTGTAGCGCGTTCCTTGGATTAGATGATGGAGAAAGCTTCATCTATCCTAGGCGCCTCATCTGAGCCCCTAAAGTACCACAGCATTTGATGCCCCCTTCACTTTTCCATTCATTATTTTGGTTTTTGCAACCATTCTTAAGCAGTACAGGATCTTCTATATCCTGTGATTTTGGTATTGGGCTGGTAGCGTCGCCAGCAGGTTAGGATCAACCTGAAGAGTAACTCCCTTTTATTTACAAATCATAAGTTTAGTGGAGAGTTTCCGCTACTGAACTCTCTTTCCTTGGGTTCCTCACTTATCTCAATCTCTCCTCCTGATCATATCACAGCAGACCTCCCCCAGACTTACACTCCCTTCTCGCCCCATATAAGGATGTTTTCGATATGTCTTTAGTGCAAAGCTTTCCCCACACTCTGGATATGACCTTCATTACAGTTGACGGTTGACTTTGTCAAAATCAACTGTCCCCTCTACCCGTATACAGAGGAAGAAAATAAGGACCTGAGGATTTAGCTGGATGACATGTTGGAGAAGGGTTGAATTATCAAGAATGCTCCACTCGCCGCTTCACCCATAGTTTTTTTAAGGAATTCAGATGGCTCCCTGCATCCCTGTATTTACTATGGTCACCTTAATAACATCACATTAACTGACCCGTACCCCCTGCCCTTGGAGCAATCCATTTTCCAGGCTATCACCCTGTCCCTCATCTTCTTGAATCTGGACCTGGTAGGTGCCTTCAATCAGGTGAGGATGGCAAGGGGGCAGGAGTGGCTCATGGCTATTCGCACCTGGTGAGGGCTCTTCCAGTTTAGGGTGGTGCCATTTGGGTTGAAGAATGTCCGGCCACATTCCAGTGCCTCATCAATGATGTGCTGGGGAATTTGCATTTTCATGTGCAGTCGCCTGCATTGACGATATCTTGATCCATTACCCACCCTTTAACAACATGCCAAAAAACCTGGAAGCGGTGGTGACAGCCCTCCACAAGGCGGGACTCTTCATAAAAATTTCAAAGTGTAAATTCTTTGGGGAGGAGGTGACCTTTCTAGGCTACCTAGTATTGAAGGATGGCTATGCGATTCCCCCTGCAATCTTGGAGTTATCCATTAATGGCCCATCCCAACTACCCAAAAACAACTTCGCAGTTCCCTTGGCACAATAGCTTATTAAAGAAGTTCTCCCCATCTTTTGAATAACTGGCAGCACCACTTCACCCTCCCACAGAGAAGAATGTTCCCTTCAAGTGGTCCCCCAAATGCCAGCAGGCCTTCAAGGCCAATGAAGTGGACTACTTGACAACAACAGTCCTCTGTCCTGCAGACACCTCTCGCCCCTTTGTAGTAGCTTGTGATGCCTCCTCAGTGGCGGTAGGCGCTGTGTTGCTACAGGAGCATGAAGGAGTTAACACCCTTTGGCCTATCTCTTCTGAAAGTTCACCTCAATCGAGCAAGCATGGCCCATCTATGACAAGGAGTTGGCGGCAGTGATGTGGTCACTCACTCAAGGGCGGTATCTCCTGCAGTGCGCCTAGCATGAAATCATCATTTTAATGAATCACATGGCCCTGATCTATTACCATAAACCCCAGAGAATGGTGAAACATCGAACCTGCACCTATCAGGACCTCTGTGGTTTTCACTTCAATTAAAATTTCATCAAGGGTACCCTGAATGTCTTACCATACATGCTAAGTCAAAACCCCTCTCTGTCCCCTGATGGTGGGGAGGACCTCCTGGAGCTCACCACTGTAGTACCCCCTCCCAGATCCTTTCCTTGGCCCCTCCCATGGTGGCCCTCGCTGACCTGGCCCCAGATGCCCCACTTCTCTCTTGCACCCTTGCACCCAAGCTTGCTGCCTTGAAGGGGTTGAACTTTATGATGAATTGGAGTCCAAGTGCTAAAAAAGATCTCTGTACACTCTGAGGGATGGGACAATCGTGTTTTATAAATTGAGTTTGGGTTCCACCCTACCTGCGTGACCGTTTCAATGAGAAGAACCATGTCCCCTTAGCAGTAGGTCACCCTGGCACCAAGAAGTGCGCGGACCTCCTCAAGCAAACCTACAACTGGCCGGGATTCTCTAAAGATGTTTCCACCTGGATTTCCAGTTGCGTCACCTGCATGCATGAAAAAACAGACCATTATGGCAATAAGGGGTTGTAACACCCCCTGCAGCAGGCTGAGGGCTCATGGACCTCAGTTTCTGTTGACATTATTATGGAACTCCCACCCTACTGTGGGTTGGGTGCCATCATAGTAGTCATTGACTGATTTACCAAGTTTACTATCTTTATTCCCTGCCTCTCAGCTATCACTGTGGTGGAGACAACAAGTTTTTTTTATCAACCATGTTTTTACCATGTTTGATCTCCCCAAGGAGATAGTGAGCAATAGGGTTCCCAGGTCAATGCCCAGTTTTTGGGAGGAGTTGTTGATCCTCCTCAGCATCAAGCCCTACAGGTTCACCGCCTACTACCCCCAGTTTGATGGGCAGACTGAGGGAGTGAACCAGATACTGGAGAAGTACATGTATTTTAATGAGACTGCCTCACAAGACACCTGGGCCAAGGTGTCATGGAGTGTGCTGATAATAATGAAAAGACCAGTCTGGAACTTTGGATGAGTTACCACCCAAACCCCAATTCAGATTGCCATAGACACAGCTGTCCATTATAACATGTTAAAAGATAACATACTGGCCATGAAAATCAGTCAGAGGGTGCTTATTAAGCGGGATCATCTTACTTTTTGTTAAAAATAATTGCCACAGACCAAAATTGGGGCTGGTTTTGAACTTGGTTGATTTTTATCTAATATACGATGGGGAAAAAATGAAAAAATGGAGTGAAAACAGTTCCTGTTGAAGACTGCTGCTTATAAGCTTGCTGGGGGAAAATATCATTCCTTGTGCAACTACATAGGGAATAAACTAAAACTTTTATTTCTTGTTGCAAACACTTTTGCAACCCATTCAATTCAAGACTAAATATAGTTTGATAATCTCATAGAGGGGATTAGTCTGCGCCCATGTCTGGGAGCAGTTGGGCAAGCAAAGCAAGAGGAGCAGGCGGAAGGCCCGCGGCCTCTAACGTTCAAAAACGCCCCAGAGAATCCAGCGGAATAGAAAAAAATCTAAAAAAACTGGCGGTCACAATTTCCCCGGAGATACTCGCGTGGCAAGCACGATGCAACCAGTACATCAACACGCCACATTCCCAGCCACTTTCGTTGGTGGAATTTGGAGTCCGTGTATATCTGGACATCCAAAAAACGGCCCTATGGGAAAAATTTTGTGAAGATGTACACAAAATTTTCCTGACCGCAGTGTACATTGCACCTCACTCCATGTCACGCGGTTGGCTGGACCTAGGTTTTGAAAGCAAAATAGCAGCAGACGAGGCTGCAGCAGTGTGCATAGTGGTCGACCTCCCTGAAGGGCAACAGGTCATCAAAACTAAATGCACCAGATGGACAAAATCAAACCAAATTTTCCTCACATTTGACTTTTTGCCTACTATGGTAAAACATGATATTTTGGAGCAACACCTGAAAGATGGTCTCGCCATATACGGCGAAAAACAATCTTTTGAAATGCAACGTTTCACGATGATGCCACACCTGTGCACCGGCAAAGCCATCGCAGTTCTGACCCAACTGAGGAGATCGCGAAGGACCTAACCCAGATCCTGCACTCCACCTTTATTGACATCGCAGGGCACACCACCCACCCATTCTGGGTAACCGTGGACAGCGCGCCCCCATTTGCACCCACTGTGATGCATTCGGCCATAAGGCGCATGCATGCCCCATCAAAGAGGGCGTCACATTCCAAGAGCACCCCTCGGCGGCCATGGCCAGTGGAGAGGTGCACTACAAACCAACCGCAAGCACCAAGGAGGCTTTCCCATGGGGAGCACAAGGCTGCTACCTATTGGTAAAGCCCATCTCCCTGCAGGAGTGGAAGAAGGCCAAGCAGGCCCATAGGACCGTGGCCAAGGAAGCGGCCAAGGCCACCACCACCATCCCACACTCACAACGCCAGGAGGACATGGAGACCTTTGCGGCGGAAGCAACTTGGGAATCCATCACCCAATCAGATTGGGAGGCCCATGCCAAATGGGCCACTCAATCTGAGGATCTGATGGGAGATTTGATCTCACCCAATCGCTGCACCTAAGCCCCAGTCAAAACTGACTTGGGACCTATCCCAACCAAAAATTTTTTTTTGCCCCACTCGACGGTGCACCAAACTTATCCGCACCGCAAAAAATTCGTCCAACGTCGAGAAAAAAAAAGTGAAGGCCAAAGCCAACGCGACTCTTTCCACAAAAATTAACAAAAACCCTGATAGCATTGCTGCTAATACCCGCGCTGCTGTGAAAGCCCGTGGGGACCTGGAAGAGGCTGGTGGACCCGGGGCCCACCCCCTCACACATAAGGTGCGATGGGGGAAACCTTCACTCTAGGGACGCTGAATATCGCCGGACTCAAGGCCTCCCCGTCCCAGGCTAGGAAACTGAGTTTTTTACAAAACAATTTACCCATGGATATCCTGGCCATCCAGGAGTCCCACTGTCCATGAGGTTCCGAGAAGCTTGGAATACAATGCTCCTACCATCCCTATCCTTTTGGTTGAAGCACTGTGGGGTGCTAATTCAGAAAAATAATTTTTTCAAATTTATATCTTCAGAAACATTCCTAAATGGCTGAGTGCTCATTGTCACCTTCTCATGGGCTGATGTTACACACACAATCATCAACATTTATGCCCCAAACAGTGCACATGAGCGTCGGGAATTTTTCTTGTCAGTCAAATCCCTCCCACTACCCCCCGATTCTTTCCTAATTGGTGACATGAACTGTTGGCTAACCTCACCAATGGACCAGTGGCCGCCCTCACCCCACGCCCCACAGGGTCACGTAGAACTACGCGTTCTAAAAGCCACCCTTGGGTTAATGGATGCGCTGCCATGACATGCCCCACTGCTCAAAAACATGATGCATCCCCACATCTACAATGGCCAATTAAGGTCCATGACCCGCATCAACCTTATTCTAGCACCGGCGAAATTCCAACCCCACATCTCCCACTTCAAAACAACAAAAATGGAATTCTCTGACCACTGACTGGTATCGATAACATACCACTTACCCGTCACAGTTGCAAAGGCCCCACATTGGTGCAAAATCCGCCCCCCAGAGCTCGCGTCACCAGGATTTTCCACGTGGGTGGAAGAGGCAACTTTGGCAAAATCATTTGTTGCACCGTTTTGCGTGGACCCCATTTCCACATGGGCAACTTTCAAAGAAGACACCTTCCACCACTATCGCCATCTCTCATCCAGATGCTCACGAGCCACATCAGTGGTTATATCGCGCGCGCTGGCAGAATTTGCCCACTTGGAGTCCAACATTCCATCCTCAGGATATAGCCCTGCATAGGGCCAGAAGTGGGCGGAGGCAGCTGCCCACCTCAACGCACTTGAAAGGCAACGCAAACATTGGGTTTGTGTCCAATACAGGGCCACAAGCATCACTAAAGGCAACAAGTGCACCGCATACTTCTTCAAAATTTTTTTTGCACCACACCAGAGCGTGGCCTGCACACAGGTGCGAAGATAAGATAATTCTATTGTGGACACACCGGCTGAAGTGGCAATCAAAACGCGAAGATATTACTCCAAGTTATACCGAGCTGAACCAATTCAGCTGGCCAAAATGGCAGAATTTCTTGACTGAGCTCATATCTGCACTGTTTTCCGATACCCGGAAATAATGAATTTAATTACTCTGAATGAATTATGGACTACCATTCGCAGTGTGCCAAACCAAAAATGCCCAGGCCCAGAAGGCATTCCATATGAGTTCTACAAAAAATATTTTAAATATATATCCCCATTGCTGCTAGCCTCACTCAACCAAAGCCTGTTGGAAACGTGCCTCCTACCAGGAGGACATGAGGCCTTTACGGTCACACTCTTCAAGAAAGGGGATAGGCTAGACTTAGCCAACTGGCGCCCCATTTTTCTAACAAACACAGACACCAAGATTTTAACTAAAATCATGGCTAACCATTTAGGGACTGTAGCATCTGCCACCATCTCCCCAGAACAATTTGGTTTCATCCCCAGAAGGTCGATTTGGGATAACGTGCACTCTGTGGCTAATGTGTGTCAGTCCACAGCCTCTGGGGCACTTGTATTCTTGGACCAACAAAAGGCCTATGAATGAGTAAACTGGGAATACCTTAGGGCCTGCCTCCAACAATTCCGCCTACCTCCCCACTTCATTAACTGGGTGATGCTGCTCACGGAATCTGCAACAATGGCAGTGCGTGGCCCAGGTTTCCTAACGGAAGTAGTCCGTCCTCAAAGGGGCCTGCGACAAGGGTACCCCCTCAGCCCACTCTTATACAACTTCAGCCTTGACCCACTACTGCGAAATGTGAATGCCCAACTCACTGGGGTCCATGTGCCAAGCCAAACCCCAGTCAAGATGATGGCATTTGCAGATGATTGCGTGGTGGGGGTGTCTAATAACAAAGATGCACGCGCGCTTGAAGCCCTCATCCAGGAATATTCCCGGGTAAGCAACGCGGCACTGAACGCCTCCAAAACCGAAATTATCCTCCTTGGTCAGTTTCAGAACTGCTGGGCCCCAGCAAGTAGTTCCCAACCCGGCCCATCTGCTCGCCCACGTCCACGCCTTACTAACTCAAACACACCGCTCCACTGGTGCTCCCCTTTGTGCCACGACCTACCATAGGACCGGTACGCCATCTGGGCGTGTGGATGGAGGCAGGTGGATACGCGTCAGCAGTAATGGAGTGCCATATACTGGACAACGTGACGAAGCGAATCGCCTCTCTCAGAGCCCACCCTACTACCCTCACTGGCAGGGTTGTTATTGTCAACTCTATTCTCCTATCCAAAGTCTGGTTCAGAGCCCACGCCATCCCCTTCTCCCCAAGCTTCTTCAAATCCCTGTATGCTTTGCTACAAGGTTGGCTTTGGTCAGGCCGCCCTCCACAGTACGGCTAGAGGTCATGTTTGGCCCTCATCATCATGGTGGCATGGGCCTACTTGACTTCAAAGCCCATGCCGCCAAGATCCTGGGCACCTGGATTGCGGCCATCACTGCTCCTACACTCCCATCCCAACACTGGTCCCGCGCAGCCTGCTCCAACTTCTCCCGAGCCTTGGGCCTCAACAATCCATCAAACCCCCACTCCCTGATGAAATACCTCGCATCACACACATCTGCCACAGGTCCTCACGGTACTAAAACCCACTACAAACGAATCCTACTCTCCATGCGAAGCGCAGAGTGGAGAATTTGTATTAGTGGACATACAACCCGAAGAGGCCGCCCCTCTCCTCAGTTCACACAAGAGGTACAGGGGCTACCCATCCATGATGGCGTGATCCCTATTCGACCCCAAGTCCTATCCAGGGTGGACTACCTGGACATGATGGACATCCCTTATTCCACTGAGACCCAAAAGACTATCTGGAAATAAGCACACCATCCTCTGTTGCAGCCTCAAGTCCGCTCCCATGTGTGGCGCTACCTGAGGCGGGTGTATCGTACAGCTGAGCACTCTAATGCTTTACACTCATCCTGTGTCGTGTGTGGCCAGTATGGAACGCTGTTTCACCGCCTGGAGAAGTGCCCCACCTCTAAAGTGATATGGCGCGAAGTCCAACGTCTGCTAGGCCAGGATCAAACACATCCCTTCAGTCTTTCAAGAGATATGTTTGCTTCATCAATGGCCTCCTCCCTCCCACCCTCCCTCCGTGCTCTGGTGGTTGCAATCGCCATGTGGACTATCCACACGATTGTCTTGGATGCCATCGCTGGATTCATCCCCACCCTCCCTGAAGCTGTCCACAGATTCCGGTCTCATTTGGTGGATCACTTTCAAGTGTGGATGTTTGGATATCTCCCACCGCGTCACCAACAGCTGGTCTCCTCCTGGTTCCCAGTCTGGATCATCAAATCAGACCCCTTCCTCCACACGTGCTCAATAGTGGCTACGTCCCCTACACACGTTCCCTCCCCCTTCCCATAAGTGGCGTTCCCACTGGCAACAAGAGATAGCATCGCTTCTCTGGGGTGCCTCCCCTGGTACTAAATTTTGTCTCGTCAGAGTCATATTTGGAAGCGTCCATCCCATGGTCAGCCTTCCCCGCAATAAATTTAAAATTTAAAATACATAGGGAATAAACTCACAACGATTCAAAAAATTGGGCCACTAGACCTATTTTGAAAATGACTTGGGTCCAGACTACTTAGCTGTATTTGTTTTGGGCTAGTTGCTCATTTTTTTGTTTTACATGCATTTGCTATAGTGGCGACGTTTTATGCAGCTAGAAGGTATTGCCCAGGGCCAAGTAACATAAGGCTGAGATAGTTAGTGAGGAAGGGGTTAAACACCCCCATACCTGTTTAGGATGGGTGTTGCTGGGACACAATGGTGGGATATTGAAAGATTTTGGGTGCTTTGAACAATTCTGCCACCTCCCAGCAAACCCTCCAAATATTTTACACTAGTTAGGCAGATTAGAGTGCTGGGAGGGGGCTGTTGAGATTTTTCCCCAAATTTCCAGCTGTCTAGATTACCTGGGGTCGCTAGGGGTAAATCCCTATAGTGAAGTGAATTGTATATCAGTTGGCCCTGATTTTTGGGAAAACAATGTTTATTGGGATTTTAGTAATACGCCTGATTTGGTCCATCTTGGATCAATCCAGGTGAATGCTTAAGATTTTGTTGGGAAGAGCTGTCAACAAAAGGGGGCATCTGATAGTTGATCAATGATTAACTATCAGGTGTACCAAATGTGATGAGTTGGGTTTCATCACCAGCCAATTGGGAATTTAAGGATCAAATTTCAAGGTGAGTGATGACTGCCTGCAGCTAACAAAATGACCAGTTGGCTTGTGCCCTGCCTTAATGGGTAACAAGTCCCATTACCTAAGCAGGTTGATTGCCAAATATGGCTGGTTCACTGTGATTGAGAGGAAAACGTTAGGGACGCGTATCCCAACTCTTTTTTTCTAGGTCTCAAGGTTGTCCAGTGATGGAATCCTAGCCAGGATGGAGAAGACCATCACTGATGAGACGACAAAGAATAGTTTAATGACAATGGCTGTCATTTCATTGTTGATGTGCTAAATGAGGGTTGGGCATCAAATTTCCATTATAAAAACCCTTAAGAATTTACTTAATAAAACCATTGAGTAAAATGATTACTTAACAGAATTTATTTCTAGTAGTATTTATTTTCAAGAAATAATTGCTGTGTGCTTTAGTTGGAGACGCTTTAGAATAAAGAGTAAGGATCTGAGTATGGATCCAGAGAAGATAAGCTTAGCTGAGATGGGAATTGCTGCTGACTATATGTCACCAGAGAGAGGCTGTAAACTAGGATCTGAGTGTGGATTAAGTTAGTAAATAAGGAAATGGATCCCTATTGAGGACATCTTAAGTATTTTAAAGTGAAATACTTGTCAAGCATTGGACCCAACACTAGTGATCTATTCAATTACAGATAATAGTCTTCATAGTATTATCAATCAAATATATATTATCAGACAACGTGAAGGATTGCACAACTATGAACCTGTGCAGTTAACAATCATGGAAACAATCAATCGGTGAAGAATTCAGGATTTTAATAATTGGTGCTTACTATAGGGGTTGTAGTTGAGTATGATACACTAATCAAGATGTCATATAAGGATGGAGTAGAAGATGTTTCCAATTTTGGCAATGAGTTACTCAGAAAAATAACTTCATTGAAAAAGGAAAAAGAAAATTTATTATTGAAAATAAAATGTGAATTGGATTGCGTTCAATTGCATTCACCCAGTTCAGATGTGGAGCAACTAGTGAAGCAAATTGAAGAATTGAAAAATTGGACATGTGAATGTGACCTCTATATGGCAAACAATGTTGAAGAAGGTACTCAAGATTTGGGAAAAGACTTTCTGCCTAGATATGGAACTGTCTAGTGGTGCAAGAAAACCTGTATTACCAGATATTAACTTAAGATGAAGATTATCAGCAGGTCCAACTTGGGTTGAAATTGGGTCTGCTTGAAATAGTCTCAAGGATCAGCAGGGCCAACTTGGTTAAAATTGGGGCCACTTAAATTAGCTCTGAGGAGTGAGGTGTTAGATGAGACACTAGATGAGATTGAAACGGAAATCAATCAATACAAATTATTTGATTGTAATACCCATGAAGAGTATGAGGTCAAAAAAGGAAATGATTGATTCAAGATAGTGGATGTAGCATTTGACCCAATAATATTCAATGAATGAGGCAGAAATATTCTGAGACGAGGATTATCAATTTATGACAAAATTGATGAAATTATTGTTACTAAATCAATATGAGTAGGGGATCTTTTTTAGAGCCATCAGTGAATTTATTTCAAATATTTTGGATGGTAATAAATGCCAAATATCGTTTTTAAGAGAAAACCAACGGATGCAATTAAATGAAACCGCCAATTAATGAGGAATTCACGATTTTGAGAGATACAAAGTCTCAAGTACCAGTTGCTGAAATAAAAAATGAAACTAGGGCCTGTTGGATGAATGGCAAGTCAGGATTGAAGGCCTAATGAATGGAAACATCTACAAGTATTGCCAAAGTCAGCAAGTGTTGTTTATAAATAAGGAAACAGCGCTACTGGTTGTATAGTGAAGAAGGTCAATACTAAAAAACCAAAAGTATTGGATCTAAAAGAAAATAATTGCAATGTTCCTAGAGGACCTTTAAAACATCAAAAATGGTCATTTCCTAAGAATTTTTGATCAATTCCTAAAAGAGGACCATGGAACCAAATTAGATGGTTAAATCTTAAGAAAAAAGATTTTGAACCATGAAAACTGTTAGGTCAGAGCATATCTAGGAACCAGTTTGAATAAAAGGAAAAAGAAGAACCTCTGACCTGATTATAGGTTAAGTCCCATTGCATATAAAAAATACAAAATTATATAAAATATTATATTAAATTATTGGCATATGATTTTCAGACCTACAATGAGGTTGCCAGCATGAGTTGCTAAAGGAATCAATTTATTGGTCAAAGGAGAAATTTCGAATTAGCCCTGAGAAATCCAAGGTGCGCTTCAAAAAGTGATGAAAAGCACTGAGACAATGAATAGACAAGTTTCCAAGATGTTCAATGGGAAACAATTACTATTTCCAAAACCGTCAGAATGAGAGGCTATCATTCAAGCCGCTCATAAGGTTGTTGGGCACAGAGGCCTGAGAAAAATGACTGACCATATTCACCAGTACTACTGGGAGTCAATCAATTATGATGTAGCTGACTATCCAGCTTGTTTTGTGGAGTGCCAGTTGCACAAGCTGAACAAGAACATGACTGTATACTGACTGTTCCACACTGGATTTGTTTGGCATATGGTGTCCATAAATGTGATGGGACCACTGTTGATGAGCATAGGGGTGTTAAATACATCATAGTTGTGATTGACCATCTGACAAGATGGGTTGAGACAAATGGACTGGTAGAACGGGGTCAATGGAAAGTTGGCCATGACTCTGAGAAAGCTGGTCACAAGGGGAACTTCTGCGTGGGGAACGTACCTTAGTTTGGTGACATTTGCCTACAACATAAGTCATCATATGGTAAAGGGAAAAAACGCCGTTTAAGTTGCCATATGGAAGGAAGGCCGCATTGCCATCAATTTTATATTCATGGTAGAACCAACACTGGGGATGAGTGATGAGCAGTACCTGAACCAATTGTTAAATTTTCTGATTAAAATACAATTTCAAGCATTAAATATGACTTTTAAAAGAAAAGGATTTGAGCAAAAATGACAGATGATAAAAACTGACCAGCCTTATCAGAATACTGAATAGGAGAAAGAGTTGCCTATTGTAATACACATGATTTTGGGAAAAGAAACAAGCGAGATAAATTGTGGTTGGGTCCATTCAAGATTGTTGCCAAGATGGCAATAGATGCCTACTCCATAAAGAATCTCTTGAATGGATGTATGGATAGTAAATAAAGTCCATTCTAAGTATTTAAAGCAGTGAATTGATGGAAAATTAATGAAAAAAGAGTTCCTAAGGGACTGCTGAGCCATTAAATTAGTTATGCCCTGATGAATTGGTCAAGTCCATAAAGAGGACCGCTGAACCAAACTAGATGGTTAAGTTTTTAAAAACCAAGACCTCTGAACCATACATAAACTGGTAGTTCTATTATAAATAGGAACCAGTTTGGAGGAATTAAATAGAAAAGTGGGCCGCTGGAACTGAGAATAGATCTAGTCCCATAAATAAATAACAAAATAAATTGAAAGATTGATAAAAATATAGCAGAAAAAAATTAATTATTATTTATTAAAAGCGTTTATATATATATATTTAAAATTTTATTGGTTATCCTTGACTCAAGGATGATTCCGTTTGTGTCACCTCTTGGGGGAGGGAGGATGTATCACAATAGGAGTAAACAACCCAATAAAAATTATGTGATATCAGACACTAGCAAGGGCTAGACCTACTCAAAGCGAAGTTTGTTGGGCAGAGGCTGATCCCTGTTAGAAAGCAACTAGGGAAAGAGAAATGGAAATTTAAGTACTTGCCAAATGTGATACCCTGGATTGGGGAGGGAAGCAACATAACAAGAAGAGGAAGTAGGTGAATAACCCTGTGTAATCCCAATATGGCACTGGAGCTAGAATATTGGTCCTGAGCGCTTGCCAATGGGCTTTGTCAAGAACACAGTGGACATATGTGCTACCATCAAGCAAGGGATACTAAGCGGGGATTTCCAAATCATGCCATTTTTAAATACATCAGTGGAAGATACCAATGGGACGCTCCAAAAACAAGATAGTTGTGCAGAGAGTGAATGGCATCCTGCAGATGAAGACTATGAGCTTCTTGGAAGAGAAAGCAGAATGAGTGATGAAAGCTAGGAGAGGCTGGAAGCTTCGTGGCCTAACTTTGAAGAACTTGGCTGGCAAAGTTAAGAGCATAAGCTGCAATATCTCAATCTAAGATGTGTTTGAGATCATAGGGGTTCAGAGCTGTGGACAGAGCCTCAGTTACTTGGGTTTTCAATTCTGTATAGGGAAGTTCAAAATGTTTGCTGTTTCCAATGGCTAGTTTGGTTGACAGAACAGCTGGCTTGTAATACTGGCCAAATCAGAAAAGGAACTCTGGAAGCAAGTCCAATATGGTGAGGAATGATCATTTGAGAGTGGAGGGCATTGCTTCAGGAGGTTTGGTGATAATGATAGGAGAATCTACAAATAGAGCTGAATCCAGGAGAGTTTTGAAGTCTAGCTTGGGAACTGATGACAGAGGAAGGATTGATCATGAGTCATTTGAGACAATTGCTAACCTGGTTTCATCAGGGTTGGATACTGTTTCCAGTAATTCCATGGAAGGACTTGCCACGGGTACTTGACTGGGAGTATGAGTCCTGGGAGGACCATAGAAGAGGTTCCAGTGTGCAGATCGGCTCATCATCTGGAAGAGCCAAAGTTCTTTATCAAAATGCTATTAAGCAGATGCTGGTACCAAGACTCTGAATTTGACATATGAGCTGGAAAAGGGGGGATGTCAGACTTAAATGATAGTTGACATTATGAATTCTGAAACTAATCAAGATCTAATTTTGTGAAATTAATCTAAAAATTAATGGGATAATCTCTCCAGAGAAGAATTAGAGATAATATTAGCTATGTGGTTATTATGGGAAAATAAAAAGGGCGAATATAAATGAGTATTCTTAATTGCACCATGAAACAGACATTGACAGCAAGAATCTCTTGTCAAGGACTAGGAGGAAAATCAGGAAATCAAGGACGCCAGACCAAGAATCCTGAATATGACAGTGGGTCATATGCCCTGATGGAGGAAAATTGGATCCTGAGATTAATATCGTCTTGAGTAAATTGATCAGCCCATCATGACAAAAGGTTTAGGAAACCATGCTCTGGGTAGGCGGTAATGAGGAGGAAGAGGAAGAGGAAGAGAGCAGCATGCTAAAGGTTGTCATGAGCAGCGTTGAGTACTGATTGATTATACTCCACTTGAAATAAAGAAGTATTAGACCTAGCATCTGAAGCAGTATTTACTTTCTTGATCCTTTTCTTGCTGTAAATTTGGGCAGGAGGGGATGTGTTGAGATTTTGCCCACATTTCCAGCTGTATAGATCACCAGGGGTCGCTAGGAGATAATCTCTATAATGAAGTGAATCGGATATCAGTTGGCCCTGATTTCAGGTTAATAATGTTTGGGGAATTTTAGATAATTTGCCTGGTTCAAATCTGTCAGGGATTGATTCAGGTGTTTACTTAAAATCTTGTCAGGCAGAGTTGCCAACGAAATGGAGGCATTTAAAAGTTAATTGATGATTAGCTATCAGGTGTATCAATTAGAATCAGTTAGGTTTCATCTCCAACCAATTGGAATTTAAGGATCAAGTTGTAAGGTGAGTGATGCCGCCTGCAACTATCAAATTGATCAGTTGGTTTGAAATCTGCCTTAATGGGTAACAAGTCCCATTACCTAAGCAGGTCGCTTGCCAAATATGGTTGGTTTACTGGAATTAAGAGGAAAACATTAGGGACACGTTTTCTAACTCTATTTTAGATCTCGAGGATGTCCAATGATGTAATCCTAGCCAGGATGGGGAAGACCATTGCTGATGAGATGACGAAGAGTAATTCAATGGCAATGGCTGCCGTTTCATCATTGAGGTGCTAACTGAGGGTTGGGCGCCAAATTCCCACTATAAATTCCTATAAGAATTCATTTAACAAAAAACTTTTAGTAAAAAGATCACTTAGCAGAATTCATTTCTAGTTCTATTTATCTTCAAGGAAATTGTTTCTGTGTGCTTTAATTGGAGACTCTTTAATATAAGGAGTAAGGATCTGAGTATGGATCCAAGAAGAGAAGCTGAGATGAATTGGGGATTGCTGCTGACTGTGTCACCAGAGAGAGGCCTTAAACTAGGATCTGAGAGTGGATCAAGTTAGGCGGATAAGGGAAAAATTCCTATTGAGGGCATCTTGAGTGTTATGAGGAGGAATACTGGACAAGCGTTGGACCCAATACTAGTGATCTATTCAGCTACAGATAATAGTCTTCATACTATTATAAATCAAACATATATTATCAGACAATGTGAAGGATTGCACAACATCAAACCTGTGCAGTTAGCCATCCTGGGAACTATCAATCAGGTAAGAACCCAGGATTTTAAAAATTGGTGCTCACTATAGGGGCAATAGTTTCCAGGATTTAACAGGGGATGAACCCTCAGGGGGTACGCCATAACCCATCTCTCATCCAACACATGGGCTAAATCTCCCCTGGTAAATGAGAGGCATGGGTGCTGGCCTCCGCCCATTTTTAGTGTAGAAAAAGAAATGGTCTTAATCTAGATGGAGGGGGCATTGCCCCAGAGATACAAAAAGACCTGTCTCTAGAACATTTTGCAGACAACAACTCCATACACTCTTTGACCAATTTTCCCCCTTTGAAGCCGCCCTGGGGTACAAACTCTCCTTCCAAATGGGCCCACGACTCTCCTCAGCAGTTCCAGCAGCAGAGGACTTCGTAAACTCAACCCGCAAGATGCACAACATGGTTCATGAATACTTGGCAAAGACCACTGATAACTATAGTAAATTTGCTGATTAAAAAGATTACCTATATATATAAGATTGAAGTTGGATCCCTTGTCATGCTGGACACATGGAACCTCCCCCTAAAAGCGCCCACTTGGAAGTCAGCTGCCAAACGCTCAGGCCCCTTTGAGATTGAGAAAGATCTGGGCAATGGGGCCTACCATCTGAAACTGTCCATGCATTGGAAGCAGCACAATATTTTCCATACCTCCCTCCTAACTTCCTTCAAGGGGAAAGCCAACTTCTCCTGAGCCCATTGTCATCAGGGACTCCCAGAAATCAGATGTGGAGTCTATCCTTGCCTCCCAGAGGTCTCGCTGATCTGTACAGTACCTGGTTGCCTGGAAAGGCTATCCCTTATACAAGAACAGCTGGGTGATTGCACGCATTTGTGCAAAATACAAGGAGCTGGTGGAGGAATTACAACAATGCATCTCGCATCCCCCCATCCCCCAGAATATTGCTGCCATAATCGCCATAAAGCTCCTGGAGAAGCACAAAACTATGCCCTGGTCCACGCTCCCAGTGGGAGGATCCTACAAGTTTAAAAGGAAAGGGTAGTGTAAGTCCTGGAACTCAGCCCCTGAAACTGAACAGGAAACAGCATCACTTTAGGACAAAAAGGGGCCAAAGGCCCAGGTGGACCCCCTATCACAGTTGAGTGACTTTGAACAAATGGTGGATGAGCGCTGGGTACTTCTCTACGCCCCAATGATACCCTATCCCTGCCTCTTACTCTATCCTCTACCCTGTTATGGTGGATAGAGGGGGTTTTCAGAGAGGGTGTGCAAGCTAGGGGCCACAGGCAGGCCCCTGGGACTCACCACTCCCATGGAAATTTATTTCAAAATTTAGTAGAAAAATGTTGCAATGACCTTGAGGCCCATTCTGTAAATTATGGACTGAGGGAGTTAGTCCAGAATGCCTGAGATGGAAAATAAATTCAGGTCCCAATTTATGAACTTGACTGATCATTGAGTGAGCTGGTGCAGTCCTCCCAACCATCCAGAATGGAGGTTGGGCAGATCAGGAAACATGGCTAGACTGGCTCGGATGGTCAGGTACCAGGTTGGCTCTGTTGACCTGACTTGACCAAAAATTTCAAAAACGTATTGAAAGTTTTTTTTCAAAACTTTGTCAGGGTAGCGAATACCCTGGGCCACCTCTCCTTCCAGCCAATAAGTTCCCACCCTCAAATTCCAAGGGGCTAATCCCTTAATGCCCTCCCCAATGTTGCCCCCAATTCTTAAGGCAACAGCCCCGCCCAGGGCTGTTGTCAGTTCATTTTTTATTCCCTCGCCTTAGTTGCAACAATAATACCAAATGTTCTCACCCAGCTCTTTGCAGACTCAGTCCATCAATTTAAACAAACTATGCCTTTCAATCTCAAAACGCGTCACTGCCCTGGTTTATGATTTTCATGGTCGTCAACTGGGTTGTCCGTTTTATTGACTCTCTTGCATGAAAATTGATATCAAAATTTTCTTAAAACAAATCGCCTTAGATGACACGTCCTCACCTCCCGCCACTATCATGCATTCACTCACTTTGACTACATCTCTCTTCCCACTGTTGTTTCACCTGAATCTGTTTGCTGGATGAGACAGCCTCAGAGCAACCCCATTTCATCGTTGATAGAGACAAGGCCTCACCTGATTTTCATGCAAAGATTTTGTTCACCCAATAGGCCTGAAGCATCCACTCAGGGAGAGCTCAGCCCTGGCACTCTGCGCAGGCCCCTTCTGCACTCCATTTCCGCTGCCAATTTCACGGCATTACACAAAATGCCTTACGCCAATCCACAACCTTCACTTTACAAATTGAAGGCAAGCAACCACAAAGCCCTGAGGAGTTGTCATCCTCCCTGCCTCCTCATCCTTGGGGTTGCCCCTGAAATACCCGCGGTTACCTCCATTGCAACCATTTAGTTTGCCTTGGGGGCCTTTGGTATGTTCTTGAACTTTTGCTTTCCTCACGCCCAAACTATAACCCTGCTCCTCCTAGTCGCTCAGAACGCTGTGCTCCTAGTATTCTGTGCTCTCCACTTAGTGTTAATGCACCCTGATTGGGTGACCAGTCTATTTTTTAGAAGAATACATGACAAGCTCCTCTTGAACTTCTTCTCTTTAGTCAGGAGATAGGTAAGGGACGCTTCCAAGACCTTGAAATGGGGATAAACTGCTATAGTACCCCACCGTTCCATGGAACACTTAAACGTCCCTCATACTCTTGGGTAGCTCTATTGCCACACACTTTCTCTTTCCCATCTTGAAGATTTAATTCCAGCTGGGCTAATCTCATGCCCCAGGAATTCTAGTTGCCGCTTGAGGATAGTACACTTACTTCTCTTCAATTTTAAGTTTAATGAGCGCAGCTGCTTTGAGATTTCCCGGAGGTGCTGTAAGTGTTCTTGAAATATGTGACTAAATACAGTGATGTTTTCAAGGTATATCAACACACTTGATAATTTAAGATAGCTGAAGATGCGAAACATCACTTTTTGGAAGGTTGTAGGGGCGTTAAAAATCACCTGCGGCATCCTCTTGGGTTCAAACAAAGCCTGGCTGCTGATTAAGATGCATTTCTTTTGATCCTCAGGAGAGAGCACCATTTTCCAGTAGCAACTGGCTAGGTCCATGGACAAACATATTCCAAGCTGCCCTGATGCTTAAAAGCATCATTGATATGTGGTAGAGGGTATAAGTCCTTCTTGGTAATCTCGTTTAGGCAGCAGTAGTCCATGACAACCCTATGGGTCCTATCCTTCTTACGCTCCAGCAACAAATGAGATGTCCATGGGCTCTTTGAAGAACGAATTAGTCTGGCTTTGGCATATTGATTAAGCTCTTGCATGATTACCGTGGCCTCTGTTTCCATAGGGTAGTAAGGGTTGGACTTAAAGGGATAGCTGAAATGGTGTCCATCTTATAAACCTCCTCTTTGCACATGTCATAGTCATTGGGTTAGTGCTGAAGGTGTCAAAGCTCGTCCAAAAGCTCATCCAACTCTTTTTGTTGATTAGAGGTCACACTTTCAAACCCAAGATTATCAAA
Organism: Massospora cicadina; assembly: GCA_022478985.1. Lineage (NCBI taxonomy): Eukaryota > Fungi > Entomophthoromycota > Entomophthoromycetes > Entomophthorales > Entomophthoraceae > Massospora > Massospora cicadina. The sequence goes on along the minus strand of JAKSZP010001515.1, from coordinate 34,825 downwards.
ACATCCAACTGCATGTATGGACTCAATATCTTGGCAACTGGTCAGGATGTCCAGTGCTACAATTTGTCCTTTTTATACTTGGATTGTCTGGGTAGTAATGTTCCCCAAAACAATGTTCAGCTCTCCAGAGTAAATGGTATCGTAGAACCCTGGTAATACTCTGGGCTCTTGCTCTCAGATTCTGTCTTATTTTTAAACTTCTAATATAGTATCAGGAGGAGCCTTAACACTGATAGGAACATTCTTCTTTGTTCACCTGGTCAAATTTATATGCTTTCACTAAGGCTCAAGGTAAATCCTCCTTCAGCGCTCAATATAAGCGGTTGTTGTTTTACAACCTTCTCCATCAATGTGTAATGAATTGGACAGATTAATTGATCTGTTTCAGCCAAGCACATATGCTGTTTTGAGGTTCATTATCCTCATTCTTGAACGCCATGGGGAGTTGGTAGATTATGATGCTAATCATTCTTGTGGTAAAGTCAACTTCCCCAAACTCCAGAAGAAGCTGTATCCCTATCAAGAAATTGTAGTGGTCGTTGTCTAAAACCACTTCAGGTGCCATCAGGACCATGCGCCCAAATCTTAAGGCAAAGAAGAATAAAACCCTTTAAGCATTGGTAATGTCAGGTCCTGCAGTGCGGTATTTCACATTATAGTTAATGTCAGAATTAACTTGAGTTTCTTAATAAAGTTTGGAGGAGATGATGTTACTGGTGTCCTGGTGTCCATTACTGCAAGTGCGCGCATCTTCTGGATAATAACTTTTACCTTTGTTACGCTCATGCCAAAGGGATTTCCAGTGACTAGGACGTTGGTGGCATAATCCTCAAATTGTTTCAAAGTAACAGAATTTGTATCAACCTTAGTTTTGTTTTCATCCTCCTGTGCCACATTATTGAAGGTAGACGCAATCAACTTCTCTCCTTTTCTAACTAAATTGATCACTCAGGTAGGCTTATTTGCTTGATCCAAATATGTAGTGCCCAATACAGATCCGTCAACCCATGTACTTTTAACCTAGCTGGTACAGCCACTATGCTAGGCTCCCCTAACACATGGTAACCCGCACTAGCAAAGTACTCATCTTTATGGTCATCATAAGTGTGAGGATCAACCCAATTTATGGTGTTTGGCGTGTTCTCTTTAGGGGTTGACTCCTTTGTTTTAGTGGTAACTAATGGACATAATTGAATGAAGTGCCCAGGTTGGTGACACTTATGGCACCTATATTTTCGACGTGGCAAGCATTCAGGCTATTTGTTGCTCTCCTCCTTGAGCTTTTTAACCTTTTCTTTGGCGATTTAAATGTCCTTATTGACTCGTTGCAGGGGTGATGTAGGTGCCTTACCCTTGAATTCAGATTTAAACGTCCCTTGTATATCAAGCAGCGCCTTCTTAAGCACTTTGAGGGACGTCGCACTCTTGACTACCAAAGTCATGTGCATCTTCAGATTAAGATGCATCTCCAGGGAGCTTAGCAAAACGGTTCTGGAGGTAGGCATATACATTGTTCCTGTTGTTATAACAGCTGAGCTTTGAGATAGTAGTGATAGGCATATTTTACTACTGAGTTTTTTTTTCCCATTTTCATAGGTAGGGACTCTTGTTTTATGTTTTTTACATCTTGTTCACATCAAACTCTTAGATGAAGACACTCTTTATTTCAGTCCAAGTTAGTACAGGCTGTAGGCTTGCACTAAGGATATCTTACCTTTGTGACTCATACATCTTTGCATGCGTGAGCCTTTTAGCAGTCAGTAATACCATCCATGCTGTTCTTATACATCTGGAGGAAACTGGCAATAGTTTATTCTCCAGGTGTGCAAATGATCTTAAAGTAAGGTTTGAAGTTAGGGTCTTGTTCAATAGGGTGACACGCATCATAAGAAGATGCAGGCTTCCAGTTAAGTGGCCAATACCGGTGTCTTAAACTGAGTTACTGGTTAGATTGAGGTAAGTTCTGGTATAGTACGCAGTTGAGCCTTCACCTTGTCTATACTATTGTCCATTTTGTACAGCATGTCGCTGTGCTGTTTAAAGCGCTTTCATAATCTTTTTAGAGTGCATATGTTTACTCAACTTATTTTTCAAGATATAAAATTCGATACTCCATATTCTTAATGACAAGTTTTAGCTTCACTATGGGTGAAGGGCCTCTCACAAATGAGATAGGAGCAATTTGTGCTCTTCTAGAGGTCTCCTTGATGCACCAAAGCTTTTTTTGTAGATCAGAATTTTCTAATTCAATGGTATGGAGCCTTGAAAGAATTGTGTCCTCCTCCTTAGCCATGAGTTCAAAGGAATCACCTCTTTGATACACTTCCATATCCCTTTTTATAGTCTAATTGCTCTTTAAAGATATCATGTTCTTCACTCTGGTCTGATAATGCCACCCTTGTAGTGAGCACCACAGTCAGCTCTCTGAACTCAGCTAAATTAGCTTGTGAGGCTGACTTGCTGCTTAGGGGATCTGTTACACACAGATTAGGCACCATACAACTGTTGGGAAGGTCATAAGCATCCTCATTGTTTAAATCTTTACTGATGCTATCAGTTGTAGCATCATCATCTTAGTTACTGTTCATGCCCATGGTAAAAATATTGTTGACTCTCTCTGGTATGTTCTCTTTACATTGTCCCTCAGGACACAATGGAATCGAGTGCAATCTCTCTTGACTGCTGGGCTCCAAAATATCCAAATAAATGAGTGTCTTGTTCAAACAGAACAGATATGAGACTAGTTTTGTTACCTGCTCAATTGCTGATCCCAGACTGGTTACTGGCGATCAGATCACTTAAACCAATATAAGTGAGACAAAAAAATTAGACTGAAATTCTATGGAAAGTTTTTTTAAACAAAAAATAAAGTATTTTATACCTCTAGTGAAAATTTAAGATACAAAAAATGAATAATACTTATAAATATTGGGATTTAGATTAGCAAATATTAAAGTTTTCAGGATCCCCTAGTGAGGTGGCGTCTGATTGCCACTTTGGTTAATACATTCAAATTTTAAATTTATTGCGGGGAAGGCCGACCATGGGATGGACACTTCCAAATATGACTCAGGAAAGATAAACTTAGTACCAGGGGGGCACCCCCAGAGAAGCGATGCTATCTCTTGTTGCCAGTGGGAACGCCACTTATGGGGAAGGGGAGGGAACGTGTGAAGGGGCCGTAGCCACTATTGAGCACGTGTGAAGGAAGGGGTCTGATTTGATGAACCAGACTGGGAACCAGGAGGAGACCAGCTGTCGGCGATGTGTTGGGAGATATCCAAACATCCACGCTTGAAAGTGGTCCACCAAATGAGACTGGAATCTGTGGACCGCTTCTGGGAGGGTGGGGATGGAGCCAGCGATGGCATCCAAGACAATCGTGTGGATAGTCCACATGGCGATTGCAACCACCAGAGCATGGAGGGAGGGTGGAAGGGGGAGGCCATTGATGAAGCAAACATATCTCTTGACAGACTGAAGGGATGTGTTTGATCCTGGCCTAGCAGACGTTGGACTTCGCGCCATATCACTTTAGAGGTGGGGCACTTCTCCAGGCGGTGGAACAGCGTTCCATACTGGCCACACACGACACAGGATGAGTGTAAAGCGTTAGAGCGCTCAGCTGTACAATACACCCGCCTCAGGCAGCGCCACACATGGGAGCAGACTTGAGGCTGCAACAGAGGATGGTGTGCATATTTCCAGATAGTCTTTTGGGTCTCAGTGGAATAAGGGATGTCCATCATGTCCAGGTAGTCCACCCTGGATAGGACTTGGGGTCGAATGGGGATCACGCCATCATGGATGGGTAGCCCCTGTACCTCTTGTGTGAACTGAGGAGAGGGGCGGCCTCTTCAGGTTATATGTCCACTAATACGAATTCTCCACTCTGCGCTTCTCATGGAGAGTAGGATTCATTTGTAGTGGGTTTTAGTCCCGGGATGACCTGTGGCCGATGTGTGTGATGCGAGGTATTTCATCAGGGAGTGGGGGTTTTATGGATTGTTAAGGCTCAAGGCTCAGGAGAAGTTGGAGCGGGCCACATGGGACCAGTGTTGGGATGGGAGTGTAGGAGCAGTGACGGCCGCGATCCAGGTGCCCAGGATCTTGGCAGCATGGGCTTTGAAGTAAAGCAGGACCATGCCACCTTGATGATGAGGGCCAAACATGACCTCTAGCCATACTGGTGGAGGGCGGCCTGACCAAAGCCATCCTTGCAGCAGAGCATACATGGATTTGAAGAAGCTTGGGGATAAGGGGATGGCGTGGGCTCCAAACCAGACTTTGGATAGGAGCATAGAGTTGGCAAGAACAACTCTGCCAGTGAGGGTAGTAGGGTGGGCTCTGAAGGGAGCGATTTGCTTCATCACGTTGTCCAGTATACGGCACTCCATTACTGCTGATGCATATCCGCCTGCCTCCATCCACACGCCCAGATGGCACAACGGTCCTATGGTAGGACATGGCATGAAGGGGAGCACCAGTGGAGCGGTGTGTGTTGAGTTAGTAAGGCGTGGACGTGGGCGAGCAGATGGGATGGGTTAGGAACTACTTGCTGGGGCCCAGCAGTTCTGAAACTGACCAAGGAGGATGATTTCGGTTTTGGAGGCGTTCAGTGTCGCGTTGCTTACCCAGGAATATTCCTGGATGAGGGCTTCAAGCGCGCGTGCATCTTTGTTATTAGACACCCCCACTACGCAATCATCTGCAAATGTCATCATCTTGACTGGGGTCTGGCCTGGCACATGGACCCCAGTGAGGTGGGCATTCACATTTCGAGTAGTGGGTCAAGGTTGAAGTTGTATAAGAGTGGGCTGAGGGGTCCCCTTGTCACAGGCCCCTTTGAGGGCGGATCACTTCCGTTAGGAAGCCTGGGCCACGCACTGCCACTGTCGCAGATTCCGTGAGCAGCATCACCCAGTTTATGAAGCGGGGGGGTAGGCGGAATTGATGGAGGCAGGCCCTAAGGTATTCCCAGTTTACTCTATCATAGGCCTTTTGTTGGTCCAAGAATACAAGTGCCCCAGAGGCTGTGGACTGACACACATTAGCAACAGAGTGCACGTTATCCCAAATTGACCTTCTGGGGATGAAACCAAATTGTTCTAGGGAGATGGTGGCAGATGCTACAGTCCCTAAACGGTTAGCCATGATTTTTGTTAAAATTTTTGTGTATGTGTTTGTTAGAGAAATGGGGCGTTAGTTGGCTAAGTCAAGCTTATTTCCTTTCTTGAAGAGTGTGACAGTAAAGGCCTCATGTCCTCCTGGTAGGAGGCGCGTTTCCAACAGGCTTTGGTTGAGTGAGGCTAGCAGCAATGGGGATATATATTTAAAATATTTTTTGTAGAACTCATATGGAATGTGATCTGGGCCTGGGCATTTTCAGTTTGGCGCACCGTGAATGGCTGTCCATAATTCGTTTAGAGTAATTAAATTCATAATTTCTGGGTATCAGAAAATGGTGCGGATATGAGCTCAGTTGAGAAATTCTGCCATTTCAGCCCAGCTGAATTGGTTTGGCTCAGTATAACTTGGAGTAATATCTTTGCATTTCAATTGCCACTTTGGTCGTTGTGTCCGCAATGGAATTATCCGATCTTCGCACCTGTGTGCAGGCCACACTCTGCCATGGTGCAAAATTTTTTTAAAGAAGTATGCGGTGCACTTGTCACCTTTAGTGATGCATGTGGCCCTGTATTGGACACAAATTCGATGTTTGTGTTGCCTTTCGAGTGCGTTGAGGTGGGCGGCTGCCTCCACCCACTTTCGGCCCCATGCTGGGCTGTATCCTGTGGCTGGAATGTTGGACTCCAAGTGGGCCAATTCTGCCAGCGCACGCGAGATAACCACTGATGTGGCTAGTGAGCGTCTGGAGGAGAGATGGCAATAGTGGCGGATGGTGTCCTCTTTGAAAGTTGCCCATGTAGAAATGGGGTCTGCACAAAATGGTGCAGCAAACAATTTCGCCAAAGTTGCCTCTTCCACCCACGTGGAAAATTATGGTGACGCGAGCTCCGGGGGCAGAATTTGCAACAATGTGGGGCCTTTGCAACTGTGACGGGTAAGTGGTATGTTATTGAGACTAGTCAGTGGTCAGAGAATTCCATTTTTGTTGTTTTGAAGTGGGAGATGTGGGGTTGGAATTTCGCCGGCGTTAGAATAAGGTTGATGCGGGTCATGGACCTTAATTGGCCATTGTGGATGTGGGGACACATCATGTTTTCGAGCAGTGGGCATGTCATGGCAGCACATCCATTAACCCGAGGGTGGCTTTTAGAACGCGTAGTTCTACATGACCCTGTGGGGCGTGGGGTGAGGGCAGCCACTGGTCTGTTGGTGAGGTTAGCCAACAGTTCATGTCACCAACTAGGAAAGAATCAGGGGGTAGCGGGAGGGATTTGACCAATGAGAAAAATTCCTGACGCTCGTGTGCACTGTTTGGGGCGTAGATATTGACAATTGTGTGCACAATTTCAGCCCATGAGAAGGTGACAATGAGCACTCGGCCATTTAGGAATGTTTCTGAGGATGTGAATTTGAAAAAATTATTTTTCTGAATTAGCACCCCACAGTGCTTCGACCAAAAGGATAGGGATGGTAGGAGCATTGTTTTCCAAGCTTCCTCAGAACCTCGTGGACAGTGGGACTCCTGGATGGCCAGGATATCCATGGGTAAATTGTTTTGTAAAAACTCAGTTTCCTAGCCCATGACGGGGAGGCCTTGAGTCCGGCGATATTTGGCATCCCTAGAGTGAAGGTTTCCCCCATTGCACCTTAGGTGCAAGGTGGTGCCCCCGGCCCACCAGCCTCTTCCAGGTCCCCACAGGCTTTCACAGCAGCGCAGGTGTTAGCAGCAATGCTATTGGGGGTTTTTGTTAATTTTTGCAGAAAGAGTCGCGTTGGCTTTGGCCTTCGCTTTTTGTTTTCCTGACATCAGGCAAATTTTTTGTGGTGCAGATAGGTTCGGTGCACCGTCGAGTGGGGCAAAAAAATATTTTTTGGTTGGGATAGGTCCCAAGTCAGCTTTGACCGGAGCTTGGGTGCAGCAATTGGGTGAGATCAAATCTCCCATCGGATCCTCAGATTGAGTGGCCCGCTCAGCATGGGCCTCCCAATCTGATTGGGTGATGGATTCCCAAGTCGCTTCCACCGCGAAGGTCTCCATGTCCTCCTGGCGTTGTGAGTGTGGGATGGTGGTAGTGGCCTTGGCCACTTCCTTGGCCGCGGCCCTATGGGCCTGCTTGGCCTTCTTCCACTCCTGCAGGGAGATGGGCTTTACCAATAGGTAGCAGCCTTGTGCTCCCCATGGGAAAGCCTCCTTGGTGCTTGCGGTTGGTTTGTAGTGCGCCTCTCCACTGGCCATGGCTGCCGAGGGGTGCTCTTGGAATGTGACGCCCTCCTTGATGGGGCATGCATGCGCCTTATGGCCAAACGCATCACAGTGGGTGCAAATGGGTGGCGCGCTGTCCACGGTTACCCGGAATGGGTGGGTGGTATGCCCTGCAATGTCAATAAAGGTGGAGTGCGGGATCTGGGTTAGGTCCTTCGCAATCTCCTCTGTTGGGGTCAGAACTGCGATGGCTTTGCTGGTGCACAGGTGTGGCATCAGCGTGAAATGTTGCATTTCAAAAGATTGTAATTTGCCATATATGGCGAGACCATCTTTCAGGTGTTGCTCCAAAATGTCACGTTTTACCATAGTAGGCAAAAAGTCAAACGTGATTAAAATTTGGTTTGATTTTGTCCATCTGGTGCATTTGGTTTCAATGACCCATTGCCCTTCGGGGAGGTTGACCACTATGCGCACCACTGCAGCCTCATCTGCTGCTATTTTGCTTTCAAAACCTAGGTCCAGCCAACCGCGCGACATGGAGTGAGGTGCAACGTACACCGCGGTTGGGAAAATTTTGTGTACATCTTCACAAAATTTTTCCCATAAGGCCGTTTTTTGGATGTCCAGATACACACAGACTCCAAATTCCACCGACAAAAGTGGCTGGGAGTGTGGCGTGTTGATGTACTGGTTGCATCATGCTTGCCACGCGAGTATCTCTGGGGAAATTGTGACCGCCAGTTTTTTTAGATTTTTTCTATTCCGCCAGATTCTCCAGAACGTTTTCAAACGTTAGAGGCCGCGGGCCTTCCGCCTGCTCCTCTTGCCTTGCTTGCCCAACTGCTCCCAGACATGGGCGCAGACTAATATCCTCTATGAGATTATCAAACTAGATTTATTTTTGAATTGAATAGGTTGCAAAAGTGTTTGCAACGAGAAAGAAAAGTCCCACTTTGGTTAATACATTCATTTGTTCTAATTCCTATATTCATAAGATCCTTCTTGCGGCGATTATCCATGAACCTGGTGGTCTGAGACCTTTTTTCTATCCCCACTTCTATGTTGTGGACTTTAGCTTCTCTTCAGGTTATTGATTCATTACCCAATTTTGTTTTAAGTCAATTGACTTCAAGTTTGTGCGAGGTGTGCCTTTAATGCGCCTCACATCAAATTTCAAATGCCACTAGATGTTGGTTAATTGTTAAATTGAAAACTTTAGATAAGATATAATTATTCCCATTGGATTAATTCAGTTAAGTCATTTTTTCATCAGTGAATTGCTTTAAGCCCCAAAAAGGTATATAAGGGGGTCAAGATCCATAGTCAATCTTGACAGTATAAATTATCTTCCTTGATTAATTTTTTGAGCGTCAAGTATCAAATTACTTCATCTGATGTCATGCTGATCGCTTGGTTAATTTTTTGGCCCATCTGAATCTATAAAGGGAGGTTGTCATGTTACATCTTTGTTGAGTAAGTTGCCCGCACTTTTGTCATTTTTTAGGATTAGACTATGTTCATTGCAGCAGTCAAAGAATGATTTTATGAAGCCCTTGCAGCCTCATCTATGACAGTACTCATAAAGCTTCACATTGGATCAATGTTTGATTTGTCATTAGTGACAAGTTTATATATTTTTAGTCCTCAAGGTGCCACTTTTGAGCTACCACCAAAAGCATTTAGTAATTTTATCTTAGAGACACCACAATAAAGAACATCTGTTACAGTGATTAAGGCATTCTATTGGTCCTAATTGAGGGGTCAAGAGGTTCAAGCTTTTAATTATAAGTGCACAAAAAATTTACAATTTTAACTTAGTTTTCTTTTGCAAATGTGTAAATTTCTCAATACCCTACTATCATTAGCATATTTGGTTTATAAACTATCTAATATGGAAAAATTTGAAAAACAATCAAGTCAACTGGATTACCTCAAAGCCTGCCTTCACAAGTTCTACCTCTCCCATCAGTTTATTAATTGTGTGATGTTGCTTTATGGAATCTGCCACAATGGCTGTGCATGGCCCTAGCTTTCTTATTGATGTCGTTCACCCTCAAAGGGGCCTCCACCAAGGGGACCCTTTTTCCCACTCTTATATAACTTCAGCCTTGACCCACTCTTGCGCAATGTGAATGCCCGCCTTACTGGTGTTCCTGTGCCAGGACAAGCATTAGTCAAGATATTGGCGTTTGCTGATGATTGTGTAGTTGGGGTATCTAACAACCAAGATACATGAGCGCTTGAGGATACTATCCAGATTTACTTCAGGGTAAGTATCGCTGCACTTAAAGCCTCCAAAACCGAAATCATTCTCCTTGGGCGGTTCCAAGCCCGCAGGTCACCAGCACCCCATTTCCTCCTGCTTCAGCAGCTAGCTCACAGGTTTGCTTGCCCCACCAACTCCCTACTGCCACGGTTGTGCTCCCCTTCATGCCAAGACCCACCTTGGGTCCAGTATACCATTTGGGTGTGTGGCTGGAGGTGGGAGGGTACATCTCATCAGTAATGAAGCACCATATATTGGACAACATCACAAAATGAATCGCATCCCTCAGAGCCCACCAAATCTCCCTCACAGGCAAAGTTGTGCTGGCCAACTCTATGCTCCTGTTTAAAGTTTGGTTTTTGGCTCATGCTATCGCCTTTTCCCATCTTTCTTCACCTCATTATATGCCCTCCTGCAAGGATGGCTGTGGTTAGGCAGCACATCGCCAGTGCGCCTGGATGTCTTATCTAGCCCTCGCCATAGTGATGGTATGGGTCTGCTCAACTTTGAGTCCCACGTTGCCAAAATACTTGGCACCTGGATCGCTGCAGTCACCAACCCCACGCTCCCAGCCTAGCATTGGTCTCGTGTGGCCTGCTCCAATTTCTCCCGCACCCTGGGCCTCAGCAATCCTACCCACCCCCATTATCTGTTAAAATATATTGCCTCACATCCCTCTGCTTTGGGCCCACATGTGACGTTTCCTCACTTCAAACGAATTCTCTTCTCCATGTGGAGCACTGAGTGGAGAATTTGCATCAGTGGGCACACCACCCAGAGGGGTCGTCCTACTCCCCGTTTCACACAGGAAGTACAAGGCCAAGCTGTTCTTAAAAGTTTGATACCAAGGAGGTCCCCTATCATGGCCAGGTTGATTATCTGGACATGTTGGACATTCCCTACTCCCTAGAAGCCCAGAAAGCCATCTGGAAGTACGCTCATCACCTTCTTTTTAAGCTGAATGTTTTTCCCACATGTGGAGCTGCTTGAAATGGGTATACCATACTGTTAAGCGTTATAGTGCATCACACTCCTCATGTGTTGTGTGTGACCAATATGGGACTTTGGTCCACCGCCTGGAATAGTGCCCTCTTTCAAAAGCGATCTGGCGTGAGGTTCAATATCTCTTTTGCCAGGAGCAAGCACAGCCCTTCAGCCTATCTAAGGACATCTTCTCTTTGTCCTTGAGTTCCCCTATACAACCTTCCCTCTGAGTCTTAGTGATAGCAATTGCAATGTGGACTATCCACACGGTTATCCTGGATGCCATTTCAGGATCTACCCCCACCCTCCAGGAAGCTGTAAGCTGATTACAGTCGCACCTCATGGACCACTTTCAAGCATGGATGTTTGAGCACCTGTCATCCCATCAACAAAAGTTGGTCTCATCCTAGTTTCCATTAGGTGGTTCATCACTTCAGACCCCTTCCTTCATATGTGCTCAATAGTGGCACAATCCTCTACTCACAATGCCCCCTTCCTTTACTCGGCATTCCTACTGACAACAGGAGACAGCTTTAGCTTCTATGAAATGCCTTTTTCTTTTATTAGTTCTTTTAGCTTACATATCATAAGTTTACATCTCATGGTCAGCCTTCGCTTAATAAAATTCAAAATTGATGAAAATTTCAAAGGTATATATATTAAAGGGATTCCGCGAAGATTTGTGAGCCATACGTCAAACACTTTGTAGGATAGTGGCGCTTTAGTTAGGGGAAGGCGAGAGGATCATTTGAGTTTCCTTTGGAACACTGCCATTTTGGGATTAAATGGTAGCTATACTCATGTTACCAACTTCTTGGATACTTATAGAGTTTCTGGTTTTTAGTATTAGAATTGGCGCTCCCACAGAATTTCAAGTTACTTGCAGAGTTTAGGGGGATCTTTACATATAATTTTCTTTGTTCAAGCTAATTTTGATTAGCATTCACTCACTTTGTCCAATGGTGAGTGAGGTGATTTTGGCGCATATCAAACACTCTATTGGAGAGTCAGACATACATTTTTGATGGCCTGATGATATGGCTATTTTGAGGATTGTTTGTACATTTTAGAAAAATTTACTCAATTTTTTTAGGTACCACCCAGCCTTCATATTGGCTTATGATCCAGAGGCTGTGGAGAGGCGGCAACTCAACATATATTCAGCACGTTCACTAGATTTTCTGTTTTATCAAAGGCTTGCTATGGTATTAGGACCCTTTTTAGATCAGTGTTTTCCCATACAGCCTAAAGGTTGCAGCTAGGATCCACAAAGGGGTTTTTAGCTACACATTAGTTCTTAGGGAATTCTAATGCAGGTTATCGTTATATTCCTCCTGATAATTAGAGTTATTATTGTCAACTCCATCATTATCAATTTCTAAATTATTTCCCTTATAACCTATCAAGTGAGCTACCAACCAATAGATTGTATCAATTAAGAAAAAAAACCAAAAATTTTGTGAGCCTGGAAATCTGTGGTCAATTAAATCAACTGCTCTGGAATAAAAAAGACTGATCGGCATCTTTTGTAGTAAGAACCTCAAAGTGATCCAAAATTATTATTGAAAATTCTTGGGCCTATTGGATCATGAGATGAAGCTCAGAATGGACTTGGAAGCGAAAACTAATTTCAAGCAATTAGCCTTGTCACTAGTAACAAGCTCATTGTTGAAGGCAGTCTATTTAAGCTTGCATTAGTAGGATGATATTATAATTTTGAATGGTATCGCTAGGATCTGTCAGGCTATTCACACAGGTTGAGCCCTCTGAGCAATGGAAAGACAATGTGGGGATCGTCAGTCCTTTGGACGCACTTGAAAATATACTTAAAAAATAGGAGCAATTGCCCCACCCGGTTCTTTTATTTATTTTTTTAGGTACATCTACTTTTTGCTGTCCTGTCTCGTCTGCCCTCAAAAAAACTACCTCTCTCAATCGCCTATTTTGCTTATGTACATTAGCTTCAGGCGATACTATTTCTCATTGCTTGGGTTATTCTATTACGCCAATTCTCCTTAAAATTGACTTGTTATTCTTAATCCTCTGTCGCCCTATTTGTAGGAAATTTACTTCATATTTGTCGAATATCAACATTGCCTTATCACCTTATTTCCTTATATAGAGGCGATCCAATAAACTCATTACATCCAATAAAGACCCATTATATCCCAATATCGCCTCATCTCAAGGTACTCGAATAATTGTAACTGATACTATGTTTGGTGGATCCTGCCCAGCTGTCCCAAGCTTATCATCCAGTCATATCAAAATCATGACATTACCCCCTCCTTGACTGGACGATAAGATCCTATTGTTTGTAAGGTTGGAGGAACTTCCGTGTACTTGGTTAATGATCTGACCGCTTGTAGGATCCTTAATAGTATACATGTCAACTCCAGTTTTCTCTATTACTTCAAATGGACTGACCCAAATATTAGCCAGCTTGTGCTTCCACCTGAATCCATGCTGATCATGAAAGAGAACCATATCGCCTTCCTTGAATGGCACCAACCAGTTACTGCATGCCTGATCAGCGGCCTGATTCTTAATCTTCTTAGCCAAGCTGAAGGAATATGCTTCAGTTTGTAGCTTGATCAGAATGTTCATGAGGTTCATCAAATAGTGGTAGGGTTCTAGTCCACCAGTGTCTTCTACACACACATAAAGCAACGTCAGAAGAGCTGGGTGTCAGCCATATAGTAATTGGAAGGGGCTCTTCCCTGTGGCAGAATGGTAACTAATGTTATAAGCGAACATGGCAGTGGAAAGAAGAGAGCTCCAATTGGAAGGGTGATCCATTACTAATTTTTGGAGTATGTTCACCAAAGTTCCATTCACTTGTTTGACCATTCCATTAGAATTGGGGTAGTATGGGGTCATCAGAACTCCGCGGATCCCCATAAGCTCATTCAATTTAGGAAGTATGTGCGAGGTGAAGTTGGTGCCATTATCAGTGAGAATAAACTTAGGGCAACTGTGCCGCTGAATAACGCATTCTAGCATGAATTTAGCTACCGTAATGGCCCCAGATCTCATATCACCCTTGCTTTGACCCACCAGGTCAAGTGGTCAATAGCCACAAGAATGTACTTACAACGGTTGGCTCCTGTTGGAAAGGGGCCAACAACATTGAGGGAGACCGTATGCCAAGTGAAATGTGGTTTCAATAACCAATATGACGTCATCAAGCAGAATGGCTTCTTCACTTGGCACTGATGGCAACAGGAAATAGTTTTTTTTTTAGTACTAGATGGTCTCAACAGGAAATAGTTTTGAGCACTCAAAACTCATACTTTCCCAATAGTATTGTGGGCATAACAACTCCATAGTATTACACACGCCACCATGCCCAACTGCTCTGTGAGCGCTAATAATGATTACCAGCTGTGCGTAGGGCCACAGGAAATTCTAAGTAGAATCATCAATTCATTTGTACAGTTCTCCATTCAATTGGAAGGTATTCATGCACATTTCATTTAACACTTTGATTACTTGGGGCGGTTTTTCATCATATTTTCCGCTGAGCATCTTATCATACATCATGTCACCAAGGTCTGCTGTCACCGCAATAGTCAGTAATCAAAATAAACAGTCAGCATTCTGGTGCTTCGCTCCTGGCTGATGAAGAATCTCAAAATCATAAGCCTGTAACTTGAGAGCCCATTGAGCCAATCGTCCTTCTGGTTCTTTGAGATTTTGCAACCAGCGTAATGATGCATGATTGGTTATATCTTTAAACTTTGCCCCATGCAGATAGACTCTAAATTTTTATAAGCATAGATTACTAATAAGCACTCTCGCTCAGTCACAGTATAGTTATGCTCATGACAGTTCAGACTACAACTACAGAATGCAACAGGATGTTCTTCTCCCTCATCATCTTTCTGAGAAGTACTTCCCCAACAGTGGAAAGGGACACATCCATCTGAATGATAAACTCCCAATCAAAGTTTGGATATCGCAACACTGGTGTGCTGCTTAAAGCTGTATGGAGTGCATTGAAAGTGGATTGATGACATTCCATCCATTTGAACACAGCGTCCTTTTTTAACAACTTGAATAGTGGGCCTCCAATACAGCTAAAATTAGGGATAAAGCGTCGATAGTAAATGACCATCCCCAGAAATACCTGTATGTCACACTTACAATTAGGTGTAGTCATTTTGCTGATGGCCTCCACCTTAGCCAGTTGTGGCTGCAGCCCAGTTGAGTCTACCACAAACCCCAGGTATTCTAGCTGATCTTTGAAAAAAGTTACACTTTCAAGGCTTAATTTTAATGTTCACCTCAGCCAGCCAGCGTAATACTGCTTCAAGGTGGTCGAGGTGCTCCAAAAAGGTTTGAGAGAAAACATTGTATCATTGAGGTATACTAGGACGCATGACAGCTTCAGGCCGCCAAGAATAGTGTCCATGGCACGCTGAAAAGTAGCAGGAGCATTACACAATCCTTAAGGCATCTATGTTGGTTGAAAAAGGCCTTTAGAGGTGATCACAGCACATTTTTCCTGTTCCGCCAAGGGCAACTTGATTTGCCATTAGCCTAATATTAAGTCCATTGCAGAAAAGTAGTGGGCACCCCTAATCAGTCTAGGGCATCGTCAATTCTTGGCAAGGGTACAAATCCTTCTTTGTAATACTGTTGAGTTTCCAATAGTCTATTACTACCTGGTTGGTGCTGTCCTTCTTTTTTACTATCAGAACAGGAAAAGCCTTTGGGCTTTGGATGGCTCAAGCATCCCTTGTTGTAATAACTTGTCAATATCTCAGTAACCACATCTTCCGCTGCCTGAGAATGGTGGATCAGCAAAGACCTTATCAGAGGATGATTACCAGTGGCCAATTGATGGACCACCCCCAAGCACACCCTAAGTCGTGATTGTCAACAGCAAAAATCCCCTTGTATTTCTGAAATAAAGCCATTACTTGGTCTTTTTGTTCATCCATTAATCCCATTAAATTACTCCACGGTACCACCATTAGTACATTGACCAAAGTTTTGAGCGGTGGTCCAAATTCGTCCAATGATCCAAAATCATGAACCTGACAGACCTCATCTATGGGAATCAGATGAATATACGCTATAGTTTGGCGGCGGCGGATTTACATTGGTTCACTCTTCAGGTTTGCTAACAAAACTTTATCTCCCCAAGTCCCAGAAGTATAATTCCTGGAGCCACGTGCGGCTCAAACTGTGTTTGATGATAGAGACCAATAACTTCCCCGTATAACCCACTTAACACTTCTACCTCTAACTCAGTATTCACTAAGACTTGATGGCTGGAAGGGATAGATATGGGCCCTGCCGCTCAAAGAGGTATCCCTTGACATTCATAGATCTTCTGGGATAGGGCCCAAGTTTTGCACTTTAGTTGATGGTAGCAAACAGGCCATACCCCGTCACTATAGGCGAGGTTGATATGGCTCATATGCACCAGATCCTTTGGTACTACCCTAGTAGTAAAGTAAATCGGGATCTGCTGACCCAGAATGGCGAGGATCTCCTCCGTCATATCAATGATAGCCCTAAGATGATGCAGGAAAGCAGTCCCGATTAATAGAATGTAGTGTTCATTTGGTAACACAATCACCGGAGACACAATGTCAATGGACCCAAATCGCAGAGGCAGCGCACTATAAGCTCCCTCAGAGACAGTGCTTACAGCTCCAGCAGTTCCATAGACCATGTGAAAGTCTATATCAGGTTTCAAAGTCAATTTTTGCCTTAACTTAGTGGAAACTATATTGACTGAAGCACCAGTATCAATTATAGCGCAAACTCTATTTTTCACTAAAAAAATATCACAGTATGTACACTCAGAATAAGAAGAATATTGACTGTTTAATATGTGAACATTTACAGGCTCTCTTTTTCCAAGAAAATTCTTAATCCCCTCTCCAACTTGGGGTATTCTCTGACAATGGCATCTACTGGAAGGGCGATGTTCACTTTTTTCAGAGTTGGCACATCCGCGGCAGAATCAAGTTGGTCTGATGAAGCTTGCTCCAGCATTTGACAGGCATAGGGCTTCAGTTGTTTGAGGGACTCTTCTTCCATTGCTGCCTTAGCTTGAGCTCAGGTTACTGCATTTACTCCACAAAATGGCTGCTGGTATAAAATTCCGTCATTGTACTGAGGAACTTTCGCAGGTTATACTACTATTGATTTATGGATGTGTTGAGTGGGTATTGCAGAGGTAGAGGGTCCCGTCTCTACTCCGCTCCATCATTTTACTGGTAGTATTGGTCTTGTTGTACATGATTCACACGGCGATTATGGCAGAATTTAGCCAAATGACCATGGCGACCGCATTGGTAGCAGTTAACCCCATAAGAACCACGTTCTGGGTTATTATAAGTGGGTCCAGAACGGAAGGGTTGGGGTTGTTTGGTTTACCCAGTTCCAGGATGGTAAGCTGATTGTTGACGGTTGGCATAATTGGGTCCAGGTCGATGACTAGGTTGCTGGCAGTTGTCATGGCCAGCCCATTGACGCTGATCGAACTGTTGATTATAATTCAGCTGAGGATGAGGCGCAGAGTTATAGTAAGGCCAAGGATTACTAAATGGAGCTGGAGGTGGACGATAGTATACTATGGAATAAGAGGGTGCCATGGCAGCAGTAGTCTTACAATCCAAATTTGGCGGCGAAAAGTTAAGGGATACCCGGCATAAAAACTGTACAACTTTAAGCAGAGGTACATAATTGTCCAGAAGCGGCGAAATAACATTAGAAATTCATGATATGGCTTCACCACAGCGGACATGGCAATGCACACATCAGCTTCCGCTAAGTACCCAGCTCCAATCAGTACATGGGCTTCTGTTGTGAATTGATCAGCAAACTCTATGAGAGTGTCATGGAAATGGCAGAAGAAGTTTAGACCGGCCTGCCAGTTGGGATGTGTGAACACCCAAAAAGCAAGCCAGAATGCCAGAGGCATTGCCAATCGTATGACTTGATATGGAGCCAGGAAATGTGATGCCACAGAGTGGTGGTGTAACAACAGGGTAAGGAGTATCCCAATGGCAAACCACACTGAACCCATTACCAACTCAGTGGTTTTAACTGCAGGAGGAGGGATTACTGGGACAGTCTCAATGAGATTCTTGGCTTGAGAGGCCAACTCATTGGGGGCAATAAGGAGATGGATTCTCTCTATCCATTGTTGTACATAGGGCCATAAGATCCCCGTGTATTGTTTTCAGAAATAAATAAGAGCGACGTTATAAAACCAGAAATGGTGGACTTGCTGGGCCCAAGTGGCGATAGAGGGAGCCATGGTGACCAAAAGAATTTGTAGAGCCCACCCAGAGTGTGGGGTGACAAACTACCAGGGAAATGCCATCTGGGAATGCGGTCATAATTGAAAATAAAGGAAATTTAATTTTTTTGCAAAAATTTATTTGGAAAGGAAAGTAAGAAAATCGACCAACAATTTTCTCAGTGCCATGCAACTGATTAAATAGTGGTCAATTGGGTAGTGACAGGATGGGGTTAGGGGCCCACAAATTTGACCTAACCAGCGAATTGTTCAGGAATGGGGGGGTTTATTCTTTATGAACTGACATTGCAAAATTTGGCAGTGGGCCAAGTCTCTGTCAGTTTGACCTCAAATGTCCAAACCAGGGCTTGACTATGTTTCTGACAATTAGCATGATGGCGTTTGGCCTGATGGGCAACGGGAATCCCCCAAGGTCATCCCTTATAGGGATGGGTCCATTTGATTGGGAACGGGTTTGGGACATCCAACCCACCTGCACTCAGTCATTTAACTGTTCATTTGGTCAATAGCAGCACATTGGGCGCAATGCCAAAATTACTATCTGAGGGCTTCAAACTTCAATAATAGCACCTGATATTTGTTCAACTGGTTTGGAGATTGAATTGGAACCATCAGGCAATCTGGCTGATATCTCATTCTTCATGCTTTTACAGCCATTTAAATTTTGGGCATCAGCCAGATTGCTGACTGAATTAGATCCAGCCTATTTCAGTTAAATAATCTTGGCACAGGTTTCACTAATTCCCCACAACAGTTCTGCCAAGGTAAGTGTGGGTATTGGGGGTGGGATCTGAAGCAGACAAGCTGTTACCCATCGCTCATCTACTACATGGTCGAGGTCGCCCAGAGTGATGAGAGGTACCACCATCCTCTTTGGTGTCTTTTTATTTGGGTATGGGAAGATGACCTGATCGAGAGCAAAGGACATTCCCTGAGACTTACATTACCCTTTCCTTTTTCCAAAGGAATGGCACCCCCACTGGAAGAATTGCGCCAGAGCCACATTCTTGTGTGCTTTAGGTAGCTTGATAGCCATAATTGTCACAGTTTTCTGAGGAGGGCAGGGGGCCTCAGGGTGGGATGCATGGAAGGCTTCAACCAGGGACATGCAATTCGCACAATTGCGCGCCTTGACCCAACTATTTTTGTAGGCTGGGTATCCTTTCCAGGCCACGAGATATTGGACTGAACATCGCGACTTGCGAGATGCCAAGATAGCCTCTACCTCAGCTTCTTCCTCATTATTGACAATGATCAGTTCCAGGTCCATGGGAATTACACCCTTGAAGGGTGACAATTGGGAAACATGGAAGACTGGGTGCTGCTTCCAATGCGCAGGAAGCTTCAGGCGGAACGCCCCATTACCCAATACTTCCTCCACTAAGTGAGGACCCAAACGCTTACTGGCGAACTTGCGGGAAGGGGTATAAATTCACAAATGGTGGGTATCAAGCATGACGTAGGAGCCCACCATAAAGTCATGACCCGAAAGGCGCTTACAATCTGCAAATCGCTTATAGTCATCAATGGCTTTGGTGAGGTGTTACCGCACTAAGGCTTGAGTTGATTATATATGGGTAGCATGATCCGCGGCCGCTTGAGCCTCAGGATGCAGCATGCCTCAACTGAAAACGATGGGTTATAGCCCAACATTGGTTCATATGGTGAAAACCCTGTGGACGAATGGATCCCATTATTGTATGCAAATTGATGAGAGGCAAGTCACTGGACCAAGTATCCTGTGCTACTGTGGCATAGCAACGCAGGTACTGTTTGAGGACTTGATTAACATGCTCGGTATGACTTTCAGACTGGGGGTGATGCGCTGTGGATTGACAGGGGATTATCTTCAGAATTAAAGGAGTTCACTCCAAAAGCGTGCAATAAACTGAGTAACCCAGTCACTAACAATTTCCTGGGGAAGACTGAACATCGAAAACACATGTCATACAAAAAGATGGGCAGTTTCTTCCAACGTAATTGCGGAAGTGCAAGGAATAAAAAGGAAAAATTTTGTAAAGTGATCCACCACTACCATCACCACTGTGAACCCATTAGAACAGAGGAGATCAACAATAAAATTTATGGACACCTAGGTTTATGGACCTTCCGCCTGCTGTAAAGGATGTAAGAGGCCATTCTTACTGGAGCGATATGACTTGGCCCTAGTGCAAGTAACACAATCGGCGATCCAAGCTGGAACCTCTTTGGTCAGTCCTGCCCAATTGAAGGTTCGCTAGATCATATCGATGCAATTCTTGTTACTGGGATGCCCAACTGTGGGGGGATCATGGTGTGCGCGGAATACTTTTGGGCAGAAGGAGGGGAGAACCCACACATGAGAATGGAAGTGAATGAGCCCCTCTTCTAAGGACTATAGGGAGTGTTTGGGACTCAAGTGAGTCAACTGCTCGACCAAATTCACGCCCTCAGGGCAGGCTGTTTGACCAGCTAACACCTGGGCCAATAACAGATTGTTAGGAGACAACGCGGCGGAGGAAACAACAGAGGGAACAATCAACAGAATCTGAGTGGCAGGGATCACAGTAATGAGATCCACTTCCTCAGGTTTCAAGGGACAGTGAGCTGGGCTACAGCTTAGGAAGTCAGGAAGGACATTGAGCGCACCTTTGACAAATTCATATTTGAAGTTGAAACTGCACAGGTCCCAATAGGTTCAGGCCTGCCAGTGCACTAATTTTTAGGGTTTGCGGAAATACAAGAGAGCCTGGTGATCCGTGCAAACCGTTAGCTCATGATGAGCACCCTGTAACAGGTATCGCTTATGAGTTAAAGCCCATGCAACAGCCACCAGTTCCTTATCATAAATGGCTCCAACATTGCTCCATAGTAGTGAATTTTTGGGAAAAATAAGCGACCAAATGTTCAAGACCATCATGGTCCTGAAGCAGCACCGCACCCACTGCTAAAGACAAAGCATCACATGCGATGATATACAGTTTGGTGGGATCAGCATGTTTCAAAATAGGAGGAGACACAAACACCTCCTTGATTGATTCGAACACCTGCTGGCATTCAGGGGTCCAACAAAATGGTACATTTTTTCCAGTGAGGGGATGGAGTGGAGCGGACAACTGGGAAAGTGCGGGGGAAATTTTTTTTCAAAAAATGATAGTTCCCAAGAAACTCCGAAGTTGCTTCTGTGTAGTCAGAGTTGGCCATTCTTAATCTCATCTAATTTGTTGGGAGGGATAGCGACACCTTCTTTGAGAACCAGGTTTCTAAAAAATGTGACCTCTTCCTTATAAAACTCGCACTTGGAAGCTTTGAGGAACAGCCCTGCTTTATGCAAAGTGACCACCACCACTTCCAAGTCGATAGCATGTTGTTTGGGAGTTGAGGAATGAACTAGGATATCATCAATGTATGCAATAGCACAAGAGAACCGGAGATCCCCTAACGCGTTGTCAATCATTCATTGAAATGTAGCGGGAGCATTTTTCAACCCAAAGGGCATTATGCAAAATTGAAAAATGCCTCACCTTGTTCAGATTGCAGTCAACCATTCCTGTCCTTCCATCACCCAAATTTGGTTGAAAGCGTTCACCAGATCCAGTTTTGAAAACACACAGGATTTGGCAATTGCCTGACTGATTGTTTGCTCTAAAGGCAATGGGTAGGGATCTGTAACTGTTATTTTGTTCAGGTGACCGTAATCGATGCAAGGACAAAGTGATCCATCCAATTTTCTTGCAAAGACAATAGGGGAGGCGATGGGGGAGGCTTCTTTGAACAACCAACCTTTTTTTAACATATTGTCCAACCAGGTATTGAGTGCAACCTCTTCCTCCGCTGTATGAGGATACAACAGGCAGTTAATGTTCACCAATTCCACGTTTGTCCAAAATCCACAATTGTACCTAGTATGTTTTGGCAGTCAGTCCACTTTTTCCATATCAAAGATTCCCCAATATTGCATTAAGCTTTTGGGAAAATCGGCTAGAATGCCCATGGAAGTAACTAAGGTAGTGATAGAGCTGGTCCTTTGTATTTTTTTGAGGGTGTTGATCAAAGGGAACTCTCCCTCTGAATCATCATTGGTAAATGACAATGTATTAGACTCTAAATGAATCTTCACATGTTGTTGACGCCACCATCCCACACCCAGGATCACTGGGAATACCAAGTTTGGCATGGCCAAAAAATGATTGCAGAAGTTATATTGGTGGATTGAGAAGTGTATCGGCCAGTGAATGACATACAAAGACTGGTAAGCAGAAGAGGCCACCATTACTGAGGAACCCACATCCATTTTCAATTTTAATTGCTGTGCCAACTTGATGCTCATGAAGTTCCCCGCTGCTCCAGTATCCACCAGAGCTTCAAGGAGACATGATGTGGACCAATACTGATTTTCATAGGGACAAGGAAATAAGCAGAATTCTGTTTATTGGGAGATTTGACCAACCCATGGATGACCAAAGAAATAATGGGTATGTCGGGACCAGGGTCAGGTTCTTAGCTGGGGCGAAAATTGGAAGTACAAGTATGGGAGAAATCATTTCTTCTGTCTGGGCTTGAACAGAATCATTCATAGTTAACTCCAGAAATGCCAACTTGGACTCGGGGGTTATGGCAGGGTTAGGACCCACTTCAACTGCTATTCTGGTATTGGGTGCACCATCTACATCTTTGTTAGGAAATCCTATCATAAAGTTCCCCTTCTGATATGGGGAAACGTGGTGAGGTAACACTTTGATAGTAGTTGCGGTGGCACATATTTGATTTACTGATTCCTGGATAGTAGACCAGGCCACGTGATGAGCAGAAACTGAATCCAAGCTCACTCTAAAGACTGCCTGAAGCATATTGATAGATAGGCCTGACGCGGAAGCCAGCTCACAAAAGGTAGAAATCAGAGAAGCCAAACTAGGGGCTTTGGCCATGGTTAGGAGTAGTCTGAATAAGTGGTCTGATTGGGACACATGGGGTTTTAAAGCGGCTGATACAACAGCCACCAGGGGAATGGAGTCTCCTTCTTGTGAGGAAGAACGCAAAATGCTTCTCACCCAATGGCAGGCATCTCCATCCACGGCATCTAACAACATGAGACCTTGTTGGGCATGAGATATTGCAGAAGCATTACTGAGTGCAATTGTTGTCCGCATTTATACTTCAGCGAGAGCGTCAAGAACCTGATTGGCGATCTCTTGGGAGGGGATACTTGATCCTTTTCCCAGGCCGGAGGAAGTAAGAGAAGATGCAGTCTGCACATCTTGGGTGACTTAAGAAGAAAGTTTCCCAAAATAGAGCGGATGCTTCTCCCAAAGTCAGAAAGTGACCAAATAAACAACAAACAACACACAACTGATTGTACGTTCATCTGGTAGAGGGTAACCACTGTGGCGCCCAATTTGAAAATCAAGGCGGAAGTGGCTGGAAGTAATGGTTAATCGATTATGTCATGGAAACGGCAGAAGAAGTTTAGACCAGCCTGCCAGTTGGGATGTGTGAACACCCAAAAAGCAAGCCAGAATGCCAGAGGCATTGCCAACCGTACAACTTGATATGGAGCCAGGAAATGTGATACCACAGAGTGGTGGTGTAACAACAGGGTAAGGAGTATCCCAATGGCAAACCACACTGAACCCATTCCCAACTCAGTGGTTCTAACTGCAGGAGGAGGGATTACTGGGACAATCTCAATGAGATTCTTGGCTTGAGAGGCCAACTCATTGGGGGCAATAAGGAGATGGATTCTCTCTATCCATTGTTGTACATAGGGCCATAAGATCCCCATGTATTGTTGTCAGAAATTCATAAGAGCGGCGTTATAAAACCAGAAATGTCAGACTTGCTGGGCCCAATAGGTGATAGAGGGAGCCATGGTGACCAAAAGAAGTTGTAGAGCCCACCCAGAGTGCAAGGCGATGGACCACCAGAGAAATGCCATTTAGGAAGCGGTCAGAATGGAAAATAAAGGAAATTTGATTTTTTTTGCAAAAATTTATTTGGAAAGGAAAGTAAGAAAATCGACCAACAATTTTCTCAGTGCCATGCAACTGATTAAATAGTGGTCAATTGGGTAGTGACAGGAGGGGGTTAGGGGCCCACAAATTTGACCTAACCAGCGAATTGTTCAGGAATGGGGGGTTTATTCTTTATGAACTGACATTGCAAAATTTGGCGGTGGGCCAAGTCTCTGTCAGTTTGACCTCAAATGTCCAAACCAGGGCTTGACTATGTTTCTGACAATTAGCATGATGGCGTTTGGCCTGATGGGCAATGGGAATCCCCCAAGGCCATCCCTTATAGGGATGGGTCCATTTGGTTGGGAATGGGTTCAGGATGGCCAACCCGCCCATGCTCAGTCGTTTAACTGTTCATTTGCTCAATAGCAGCACATTGGGCGCAATGCCCAAATTACTATCTGAGGGCTTTAAACCCCCAATAATAGCACCTGATATTTGTTTGACTGGTTTGGAAATTGAATTGAAACCATCAGGCGATCTGGCTGATATCTCATTCTTCATGCTTTTACAGCCATTCGAATTTTGGGCATCAGCCAGATTGCTGACTAAATTAAATCTGGCCAATTTCAGTTCAGTAATCTTGGCACAGATTTCACTAATTTCTCGCAACAGTTCTGCCAAGGTAAGTGTGGGTATTGGGGGTGGGATCCAAAGCGGACGAGCTGTTACCCACTGCTCATCTACTACATGGGCGAGGTCGCCCAGAGTGATGAGAGGTACCACCATCCTCTTCGGTGTCTTTTTATTTGGGAACAGGAAGATGACCCAATTGAGAGCCACAGGACGTTCCATGAGACTTACAGAGAGTCTCATTTTGATGGAATCCAATTGTTAAGAATTCTGATTTCTGCTGCGACATTTTTGAGTTAGCCCCAAACAAGCAAAGTACAGTGTCCTTTACATCCTTATAGGAGGCAGACTACTTGGGAGGTAACAGAAGACCTTATTGGCGCTTCCTACATCCAGGGCAGATATTAGCAACTTGGCCTTCCATTTATTGGAGGCTCCTTCCGCTGCATGCTCAAATCATTTAAAGAACCCATGGATGTTCCCATTGCAGTCAAATGGGGTATCTTTTTGATATTAATTTCCTCCTTTTGTTTGTAGGTGTTAGGCCTGTACTGAGGAATGGAACGAGACACAAAAGCAGATTCTCAATGAGGAGTAGGATTAGTGAAAGTTGGGATATTTGTCACTTCAGGGGTAGCATGACTGTCAGTTGTAGGTGGTACAGCTTTTACTGGAGGTGAGTGGTGTTCCGACTGATATGAATATCTGGTGCTATTATCAGTGTCATAGCTTTGACCAGCGCTGTTTTATCCTATGTAGGATGCTTCTTCTTGATAGTCATCATCCTCCCAGCGAGATGACTGAGAAGGAGTAGATAATCTTTGTTCAGCATATTGTAACCACTGTGTGGTATCATTTAGTCGTTCAGTAATTCTTTGTTTTGTTGTCTTAAGATTCTTATTTGACTAAACGTACTATCAAGTTGATGCATGACCGTGTTACATCCTTGAAGGAGTTTGGCTTGGTTTATGAGTACCGCGTCCAAGGTAACTTTGATTTCCTCATATGAAGCAGATATGGAGTTTCATGAGGACTCCCCAATGACATGACTTGGGTAAGGCATAATTGGTGACTGGAGTTCCAGAGAGTTGGGTGGTTGATCAATGGGCCCCTTGTAGTGAGCACCACTATTGTAATTTTGAACAGTATCACTAGGATCCGTCAGGCTATTCACACAAGTTGAGCCCTCTGAGCAATGGACGGACAATGTGGGGATTGTCAGTCCTTTGGACGCACTTGAAAATATACTTAAAAGGTAAACTTTTCTTTCTCGTTGCAAACACTTTTGCAACCCATTCAATTCAAGACTAAATATAGTTTGATAATCTCATAGAGGGGATTAGTCTGCGCCCATGTCTGGGAGCAGCTGGGCAAGCAAGGCAAGAGGAGCAGGCGGAAGGCCCGCGGCCTATAACGTTTGAAAACGCCCCAGAGAATCCGGTGGAATAGAAAAAAATCTAAAAAAACTGGCGGTCACAATTTCCCCGGAGATACTCATGTGGCAAGCACGATGCAATCAGTACATCAACACGCCACATTCCCAGCCACTTTCGTTGGTGGAATTTGGAGTCCATGTGTATCTGGACATCCAAAAAACGGCCCTATGGGAAAAATTTTGTGAAGATGTACACAAATTTTTCCTGACCGCGGTGTACGTTGCACCTCACTCCATGTTGCACGGTTGGCTGGACCTAGGTTTTGAAAGCAAAATAGCAGCAGACGAGGCTGCAGTGGTGCGCATAGTGGTTGACCTCCCCAAAGGGCAATGGGTCATCGAAACTAAATGCACCAGATGGACAAAATAAAACTAAATTTTCCTCATGTTTGACTTTTTGCCTACTACGGTAAAACGTGACATTTTGGAGCAAAACCTGAAAGATGGTCTCGCCATATATGGCGAAATACAATCTTTTGAAATGCAACGTTTCACGCTGATGCCACACCTGTGCACCAGCAAAGCCATCGCAGTTCTGACCCCAACCAAGGAGATCGTGAAGGACCTAACCCAGATCCCGCACTCCACCTTTATTGATATTGCAGGGCACACCACCCACCCATTCCGGGTAACGTGGACAGCGCGCCCCCCATTTGCACCCACTGTGATGCGTTAAGCAATAAGGCGCATGCATGCCCCATCAAAGAGGGCGTCACATTCCAAGAGCACCCCTCGGCAGCCATGGCCAGTGGAGAGGCGCACTACAAACCAACCGCAAGCACCAAGGAGGCTTTCCTGTGGGGAGCACAAGGCTGCTACCTATTGGTAAAGCCCATCTCCCCGCAGGAGTGGAAGAAGGCCAAGCAGGCCCATAGGACCGCGGCCAAGGAAGCGGCCAAGGCCACCACCACCATCCCACACTCAACGCCAGGAGGACATGGAGACCTTCAAAGCGGAAGCAACTTGGGAATCCATCACCCAATCAGATTGGGAGGCCCATGCTGAACGGGCCACTCAATATGAGGATCTGATGGGAGATTCAATCTCACCCAATCGCTGCACCAAAGCCCTCATCAAAACTGACTTGGGACCTATTCCAACCAAAAAAAATTTTTTTTGCCCCACTCGATGGTGCACCAAACTTATCCGCACCGCAAAAAATTTGTCCAATGTCGGGAAAACAAAAAGTGAAGGCCAAAGCCAATGTGACTCTTTCTGCAAAAATTAACAAAAACCCCGATAGTGTTGCTGCTAATACCCGCGCTGCTGTGAAAGCCCGTGGGGACCTGGAAGAGGCTGGTGGGCCCGGGGGCCCTCCCCTCGCACCTAAGGTGCGATGGGGGAAACCTTCAATCTAGGGACGCTGAATATCGCTGGACTCAAGGCCTCCCCGTCCCGGGCTAGGAAACTGAGTTTTTTACAAAACAATTTACCCGTGGATATCCTGGCCATCCAGGAAACCCACTGTCCACGAGGTTCTGAGGAAGCTTGGAAAACAATGCTCCTACCATCCCTATCCTTTTGGTCAAAGCACTGTGGGGTGCTAATTCGGAAAAACAATTTTTTCAATTTTACATCTTCAGAAAAATTCCTAAATGGCTGAGTGCTCGTTGTCACCTTCTCATGGGCCGATGTTGCACACACAATCGTCAACATTTACGCCCCAAACGGTGCACAAGAGCGTCAGGAATTATTCTCATCGGTCAAATCCCTTCCGTTACCCCCTGATTATTTCCTTATTGGTGACATGAACTGTTGGCTAACCTCACCAATGGACTGGTGGCCGCCCTCACCCCACGCCCCACAGGGTCACATAGAATTACGCATTCTAAAAGCCACCCTTGGGTTAATGGATGCGCTGCCACAACATGCCCCACTGCTCAAAAACATGACACGTCCCCACATCCACAACGGCCAATTAAGGTCCATGACCCGCATCGACCTTGTTCTAGCACTGGCGAAATTCCAACCCCACATCTCCCACTTCAAAACAACAAAAATGGAATTCTCCGACCACTGACTAGTCTTGATAACATACCACTTACCTGTCACAGTTGCAAAGGCCCCACATTGGTGCAAAATCCACCCCCCAGAGCTCGCGTCGCCAGGATTTTCCACATGGGTGGAAGAGGCAACTTTGGCAAAATTGTTTGTTGCACCGTTTTGCGTGGACCCCATTTCCACATGAACAACTTTCAAAGAGGACACCATCTGCCACTATTGCCATCTCTCATCCAGATGCTCACGAGCCACATCGGCAGTTATATTGCGCGTGCTGGCGGGATTGGCCCAATTGGAGTCTAACATTCCAGCCTCAGGATATAGCCCTGCATAGGGCCAGAAGTGGGCGGAGGCAGCCGCTCACCTCAACGCACTTAAAAGGCAACACAAACATCGGGTTTGTGTCCAATACAGGGCCACATGCATCACTAAAGGCGACAAGTGCACTGCATACTTCTTCAAAAAAATTTTGCACCATGCCAGAGTGTGGCCTGCACACAGGTGCAAAGATCAGATAATTCTATTGTGGACACACTGGCTGAAGTGGCAATTGAAACGCAAAGATATTATCCGAGTTATACTGAGCCAAACCAATTCAGGCCGGCCAAAATGGCAGAATTTCTGGACAGAGCTCATATCCGCACCGTTTTCTGATACCCGGAAATAATAATCTAATTACTCCGAATGAATTATGGACAGCCATTCACGGTGCGCCAAACTGAAAATGCCCAGGCCCAGATGGCATTCCATATGAGTTCTACAAAAAATATTTTAAATATATATCCCCATTGCTGCTAGCCTCACTCAACCAAAGCCGGTTGGAAACGCGCCTCCTACCAGGAGGACATGAGGCCTTTACGGTCACACTCTTCAAGAAAGGGGATAGGCTAGACTTAGCCAACTGGCGCCCCATTTCTCTAACAAACACAGACACCAAAATTTTAACCAAAATCATGGCTAACCGTTTAGGGACTGTAGCATCTGCCACCATCTCCCCAGAACAATTCGGTTTCATCCCCAGAAGGTCAATTTGGGATAACGTGCACTCTGTGGCTAATGTGTGTCAGTCCACAGCCTCTGGGGCACTTGTGTTCTTGGACCAACAAAAGGCCTATGATAGAGTAAGCTGGGAATACCTCAGGGCCTGCCTCCAACAATTCCGCCTACCTCCCCACTTCATTAACTGGGTGATGCTGTTCACGGAATCTGCAACAATGGCAGTGCGCGGCCCAGGTTTCCTAACGGAAGTAGTCCGTCCTCAAAGGGGCCTGCGACAAGGGGACCCCCTATGCCCACTCTTATACAACTTCAGCCTTGACCCACTACTGCGCAATGTGAATGCCCAACTCACTGGGGTCCATGTGCCAGGCCAAACCCCAGTCAAGATGATGGCATTTGCAGATGATTGCGTGGTGGGGGTGTCTAATAATAAAGATGCACGCGCGCTTTAAGCCCTCATCCAGGAATATTCCCGGGTAAGCAACGCGGCACTGAACGCCTCCAAAAACAGAAATCATCCTCCTTGGTCGGTTTCAGAACTGCTGGGCCCCAGCAAGTAGTTCCCAACCCAGCCCATCTGCTCGCCCACATCCACACCTTACTAACTCAAAACACACCGCTCCACTGGTGCTCCCCTTTGTGCCACGACCTACCATAGGACCGTTATGCCATCTGGGCGTGTGGATGGATGCAGGTGGATACGCGTCAGCAGTAATGGAGTGCTATATACTGGACAACGTGACGAAGCGAATCGCCTCTCTTAGAGCCCACCCTACTACCCTCACTGGCAGGGTTGTTCTTGCCAACTCTATGCTCCTATCCAAAGTCTGGTTTGGAGCCCACGCCATCCCCTTCTCCCCAAGCTTCTTCAAATCCCTGTATGCTTTGCTACAAGGTTGGCTTTGGTCAGGCCGCCCTCCACCAGTACGGCTAGAGGTCATGTTTGGCCCTCATCATCATGGTGACATGGGCCCTACTTGACTTCAAAGCTCATGCCACCAAGATCCTGGGCACCTGGATTGCAGCCGTCACTGCTTCTACACTCCCATCCCAACACTGGTCCTGCGCGGCCCGCTCCAACTTCTCCTGAGCCTTGGGCCTCAACAATCCATCAAACCCCCACTCCCTGATGAAATACCTCGCATCACACACATCTGCCACAGGTCCTCACGGGACCAAAACCCACTACAAACGAATCCTACTCTCCATGCAAAGCGCAGAGTGGAGAATTCGTATTAGTGGACATACAACCTGAAGAGGCCGCCCCTCTCCTCAGTTCACACAAGAGGTACAGGGGCTACCCATCCATGATGGCGTGATCCCCATTCGACCTCAAGTCCTATCTAGGGTGGACTACCTGGACATGATGGACATCCCTTATTCCACTGAGACCCAAAAGACTATCTGGAAATACGCACACCATCCTCTGTTGCAGCCTCAAGTCCGCTCCCATGTGTGGCGCTGCCTGAGGCGGGTGTATCGTACAGCTGAGCGCTCTAATGCTTTACACTCATCCTGTGTCATATGTGGCCAGTATGGAACGCTGTTTCACCGCCTGGAGAAGTGCCCCACCTCTAAAGTAATATGGCGCGAAGTCCAACGTCTGCTAGGCCAGGATCAAACACATCCCTTCAGTCTGTCAAGAGATATGTTTGATTCATCAATGGCCTCCCCCCTCCCACCCTCCCTCCATGCCTTGGTGGTTGCAATCGCCATGTGGACCATCCACACGATTGTCTTGGATGCCATCGCTGGATCCATCTCCACCCTCCCTGAAGCTGTCCACAGATTCCGGTCTCATTTGATGGATCACTTTCA
Source organism: Massospora cicadina (assembly GCA_022478985.1). NCBI lineage: Eukaryota > Fungi > Entomophthoromycota > Entomophthoromycetes > Entomophthorales > Entomophthoraceae > Massospora > Massospora cicadina. Next base: position 4,138 of record JAKSZP010001515.1, on the reverse strand, counting down.
AGTGTGGATGTTTGGATATCTCCCACCGCGTCGCCGACAGCTGAATTCCTCCTGGTTCCCAGTCTGGTTCATCAAATCAGACCCCTTCCTCCACACGTGCTCAATAGTGGCTACGTCCCCTACACACGTTCCCTCCCCTTCCCATAAGTGGCGTTCCCGCTGGCAACAAGAGATAGCATCGCTTCTCTGGGGTGCCTCCCCTGGTACTAAGTTTTGTCTCGTCTGAGTCATATTCAGAAGTGTCCATCCCATGGTCAGCCTTCCCCGCAATAAATCTAAATTTAAAAATATACTTGAAAAATATGAGCAATTGTCCCAACCGGTTCTTTTATTTATTCTTATAAATACAGGTACTTTTCGCTGTCCCATCTCATCTGCACTAAAAAACCTACCTCTTTCAATCACCCATTTCGCTTATATAAATCAGCTTCAGGAGATACTATTTCTCATTGCTTGGGTTATTATATTCCGCCAATTCTCCTTAAATTTGGCTTGTTATTCTTAATCCTCTGTCACCCTATTTGTAGGCAATTTACTTTGTATTTGTCAAATATCAACATCACCTTATCACCTTATCGCCTTATATGGAGGCGATCCAATAAACTCATTACATCCAATAACCTGTTATATCCCAATATCGCCTCATCTCAAGGCACTCAAATAATTGAGATTGATACTATGTTTGGTGGATCCTGCCCAGCTGTCCCAAGATTATCATACAGTCATATCAAAATCGTGACAGATGACTTTTATAGGACATAGCCTGTATTAAGGGAGGTCCAGCAGTCCTTAGTCAGCTTATTGAATTATAATTGACGTGACCTACTACTGTTAGATAATGAGGTCCCAAGAAAAATACCCAATTATCCTTAATAAGCAGGTGAAAAAGTTCTTTTGTTTAGTAAAATTATCAGGTACTAGTTATAGTTTCAGGGAAATAGATATTATAAATGATGGTCATATTCCAAATTTAGAGCTGGGAGTAGATTAGGATTTACCGTCCCAGTTTACTAATGGGAAAGCAAGGGACAATGACTTATAATGGATGGCGCAAAGTTAGTAAAAAAGGTAAATAAGTTTTAAATAAGTCTAATCACCAATATTATATGACAATAATATATTGGTGGTGATCAGCTATTACTGTTTGGTATGTCTCTAGAAAGTTATTTACTCCTAATTTTTTGGTTAACAAATCTGGAGTAATTGACAAGAAACTTTTTTCCTTTGAAACTCATTAATAGTGATGATTTCTCACTTAGGCATGTTTTTGCACTAATGGTGCCCAACCCAAAAGGAGGAAGAGCCACCCATCTTTATTTTTGAATGAGCAAACAAAGGGATTATCATAATAAAAATTCTATAATATAGCCCCTAAGTTATCAGCCTAGGAAGCCATATCAGATGGTGAGGAAGCTTTAGGGAAACTTTTGTCCAGCGCCCGCTTTAGCTGGCAGACTATTACAAACAACATTGGGGTAGGAGCATCATTGGACATGTGGCATAAGGAGGTATAGTTGCGGGGTTTCTTTGTTTATGAGACTGGCAGAGTCCATCGCCTCAACTTTTGAGTAAGGATGCTCAGCAAAAGTTATGAGAGCAGGCACACAAGTAAATGACTTAGTGCGCTGGCAGGTTTAGGGATAATTAGGGTCAATTAGAGAAGTTTTTGTCGCTCACCTAGGCATGTTTATGGTTTAATCAAAGGTTTTACATTACATTGGCTGGGATCAATGTAAATTATAACGATATAAGAAACCCCAGATGAGGCTTTATCCATAGTATGAAAAATTCTTACAGAGCCCTTTTAAGCCTTAATTGGTCTGAAAATTGCTTTTCCTAAATTAGATACCTTTCTGTATACTCTCAAGGCTTCATAGTTAGAATAGCTATTGAAACTATGGCATTTGAGTGCAGGGTTTCCATTTAAGATCGATGGTGCTACGCTAAGAATCCCAACAGTCAATACTTGGATGATTAAGTTGCATGACGAGTATATTTTTTTATTTATAAAGGTGCCGTCACCACTTATATCCTGTCAGCTAGAGTATCTGTCCTATGGTAAGTATGTCAAAATAGACCTGTTGAAATCAAGTAATAAACGAGATATAGAATTAATGATGTAACTTTATCATGGGTTAATAATATAGGGGTTTTGATATATCACACACAACAATATTACCCCCAAAAGAAAAGGATTAATAATAATGGGGTGAGTTCTGGGCTAGGAAGCTCTTGGTCAGGCGATACATTCCAGATGGTATCATGCCTTTTTATCATAATTTTGATAGGTAAAAAAATGGTGAGTTGGATACCCAAGTTGGATGAGACTGGTATCACTTAAGTTGATCATTTAGTAGCTTCATACCCCTACCCTTTTCAGGTTTGTCTTAATCTGTTGCCTCAAGTGCTAATGCAAGTAGTCTCATCTGAACTTATAATGATCTATCATCTTATGATGCAAGAATTCATCTTGTGGGCATCTTCAGCTTGATAAATCCATTGGAGTTTTCCTAGAATCGAATAGACCTGTGCTGACTATTGATTGCCCTGGGTAATTTATTAATGTGATCGATTTTAAACCTCTTCTCAGGTCTAGGTGACAACTTGTCTGAGGGGAGTCAAAATGATGATATTCTTACTATCATTCCCAATATCATAATATCGCCATCACCCCCTTCAAGAATATTGTCAGGTGAGTATTGATGAAAGAATTGGCTACAAATGTGGTTGTTTGTTAAACAACTTCCAAAAACTTGATTGAGTATTCTTTGCAGTTGTAGGTAATAACGTATGGACCATACCAGATGGAATCTACTTTTCCTACTTGGGGTGCTATCCAATCGTAATGATATAAGATTAAGTCCAAAATTTCAAAAGGCGAGTAAAGGTTGGTGAGTGGCATTTGCTGCCTGGCCTTCTCTGGAACTGTCTTAGCTATACTATCATTGCCTCTGACTGAAGTTCTATTATTTTTCTGTGCTAATATTCTTAGCGCTTTCTCAGGCTCTTTGGTATTGTCACTGGTATCTTCACGAGCTAGTAAAGCTTGGATTCCATGTTCTATTCCATATAAGGCCATTGAAAGGAGACATTTTGATAATTCGAAGGGAACTTATCCAGTAAGCCATCAATGCACTTGGGAGGTATTGGTCTCAGTGCAATGGATTGTCAGTGACCATCCTGCATGTATTAAGAACAACATCCTATTCACTCTTTCTACATTTCCATTAGTTAATGGGTTGTAAGGCGCTTAGTATAGTTGTTGAGTTCCTATTCTCATAGTTAAGATCCTCACAACTCTTAATATAAAGTTCTTCTCATTATTACATGGTAGCACCTGTGGTCAGCCGTGCCCAGTAAATATGTTTTTATACAAAATTTTAGCAGTAGTTTTAGCGGTCTTTGAAGGAATGGTGATTGCTTTGATCCACTTTGTGAAATGATAGATCCCTCCTAGGATGTAACAACTTCCTCCTGTGGATTCAGATAATGGACCTATGGCTCTAAACTGATGGTGTGAAATGGTTGCTGAGGGGTCATGGGATGATACTTGTACTTGGCCTTATGCGACTGCTTTTTACAAGTGATTTAAGCATCTAATACTTCCATTACAGAGTCCAGTATTCCTTCCTAGAAGTAGTGATCTTTGATTTATTAGTACGTTTTTCTAGCCCCTCCATGGTGTAAGATATTGTGGGCCTCCATTATAACTGGACCCATTCTGAAGGTCGTAAGTTGGTAGCCAGTCAATTCTGACGTTCTTGTAAAGTAATCTATTGAGAACCTTCTTATTTTGAGCATGTCATTTGAGCATTTATTATTTACTTGAGGTAATCCGACCAGGGGATGGACATTACCAAAACTAAAAAACTAAAAACTAATGTAACTAATCAATTTAAACAAAACGTCCAAAATGAGCAGATTGAATGATACACACCAAACGAAAACAACCAACCAGGTGGGGCAGCGGAAAACCACTTATCCAACCATGGCGGAAGGGGAGGGGGGATCAGGGGGCTCATCTTTGGCAGCAGCTTCCTCATCCCAGAGTAGGGCATGTGTCAAGGTGGAGAGCAAGGGCGTTGGGGCATTGGCGGAATGTGGTTCAATATCACTAATGATTGGTATTTCATGGAAC